>OW028726.1:10102500-10121450 GCA_932294345.1 Pandemis cinnamomeana | reverse complement strand
TAACCTAACCTAACCTAACCTAACCTAACCTAACCTAACCTAACCTAACCTAACCTAACCTAACCTAACCTAACCTAACCTAACCTAACCTAACCTAACCTAGACCTAACCTAACCTAACCTAACCTAACCTAACCTAACCTAACCTAACCTAACCTAACCTAACCTAACCTAACCTAACCTAACCTAACCTAACCTAACCTAACCTAACCTAACCTAACCTAACCTAACCTAACCTAACCTAACCTAACCTAACCTAACCTAACCTAACCTAACCTAACCTAACCTAACCTAACCTAACCTAACCTAACCTAACCTAACCTAACCTAACCTAACCTAACCTAACCTAACCTAACCTAACCTAACCTAACCTAACCTAACCTAACCTAACCTAACCTAACCTAACCTAACCTAACCTAACCTAACCTAACCTAACCTAACCTAACCTAACCTAACCTAACCTAACCTAACCTAACCTAACCTAACCTAACCTAACCTAACCTAACCTAACCTAACCTAACCTAACCTAACCTAACCTAACCTAACCTAACCTAACCTAACCTAACCTAACCTAACCTAACCTAACCTAACCTAACCTAACCTAACCTAACCTAACCTAACCTAACCTAACCTAACCTAACCTAACCTAACCTAACCTAACCTAACCTAACCTAACCTAACCTAACCTAACCTAACCTAACCTAACCTAACCTAACCTAACCTAACCTAACCTAACCTAACCTAACCTAACCTAACCTAACCTAACCTAACCTAACCTAACCTAACCTAACCTAACCTAACCTAACCTAACCTAACCTAACCTAACCTAACCTAACCTAACCTAACCTAACCTAACCTAACCTAACCTAACCTAACCTAACCTAACCTAACCTAACCTAACCTAACCTAACCTAACCTAACCTAACCTAACCTAACCTAACCTAACCTAACCTAACCTAACCTAACCTAACCTAACCTAACCTAACCTAACCTAACCTAACCTAACCTA
The DNA here is from genome assembly GCA_932294345.1 of Pandemis cinnamomeana. Classification (NCBI taxonomy): domain Eukaryota; kingdom Metazoa; phylum Arthropoda; class Insecta; order Lepidoptera; family Tortricidae; genus Pandemis; species Pandemis cinnamomeana. Next base: position 10,120,442 of record OW028726.1, on the reverse strand, counting down.
ACCTAACCTAACCTAACCTAACCTAACCTAACCTAACCTAACCTAACCTAACCTAACCTAACCTAACCTAACCTAACCTAACCTAACCTAACCTAACCTAACCTAACCTAACCTAACCTAACCTAACCTAACCTAACCTAACCTAACCTAACCTAACCTAACCTAACCTAACCTAACCTAACCTAACCTAACCTAACCTAACCTAACCTAACCTAACCTAACCTAACCTAACCTAACCTAACCTAACCTAACCTAACCTAACCTAACCTAACCTAACCTAACCTAACCTAACCTAACCTAACCTAACCTAACCTAACCTAACCTAACCTAACCTAACCTAACCTAACCTAACCTAACCTAACCTAACCTAACCTAACCTAACCTAACCTAACCTAACCTAACCTAACCTAACCTAACCTAACCTAACCTAACCTAACCTAACCTAACCTAACCTAACCTAACCTAACCTAACCTAACCTAACCTAACCTAACCTAACCTAACCTAACCTAACCTAACCTAACCTAACCTAACCTAACCTAACCTAACCTAACCTAACCTAACCTAACCTAACCTAACCTAACCTAACCTAACCTAACCTAACCTAACCTAACCTAACCTAACCTAACCTAACCTAACCTAACCTAACCTAACCTAACCTAACCTAACCTAACCTAACCTAACCTAACCTAACCTAACCTAACCTAACCTAACCTAACCTAACCTAACCTAACCTAACCTAACCTAACCTAACCTAACCTAACCTAACCTAACCTAACCTAACCTAACCTAACCTAACCTAACCTAACCTAACCTAACCTAACCTAACCTAACCTAACCTAACCTAACCTAACCTAACCTAACCTAACCTAACCTAACCTAACCTAACCTAACCTAACCTAACCTAACCTAACCTAACCTAACCTAACCTAACCTAACCTAACCTAACCTAACCTAACCTAACCTAACCTAACCTAACCTAACCTAACCTAACCTAACCTAACCTAACCTAACCTAACCTAACCTAACCTAACCTAACCTAACCTAACCTAACCTAACCTAACCTAACCTAACCTAACCTAACCTAACCTAACCTAACCTAACCTAACCTAACCTAACCTAACCTAACCTAACCTAACCTAACCTAACCTAACCTAACCTAACCTAACCTAACCTAACCTAACCTAACCTAACCTAACCTAACCTAACCTAACCTAACCTAACCTAACCTAACCTAACCTAACCTAACCTAACCTAACCTAACCTAACCTAACCTAACCTAACCTAACCTAACCTAACCTAACCTAACCTAACCTAACCTAACCTAACCTAACCTAACCTAACCTAACCTAACCTAACCTAACCTAACCTAACCTAACCTAACCTAACCTAACCTAACCTAACCTAACCTAACCTAACCTAACCTAACCTAACCTAACCTAACCTAACCTAACCTAACCTAACCTAACCTAACCTAACCTAACCTAACCTAACCTAACCTAACCTAACCTAACCTAACCTAACCTAACCTAACCTAACCTAACCTAACCTAACCTAACCTAACCTAACCTAACCTAACCTAACCTAACCTAACCTAACCTAACCTAACCTAACCTAACCTAACCTAACCTAACCTAACCTAACCTAACCTAACCTAACCTAACCTAACCTAACCTAACCTAACCTAACCTAACCTAACCTAACCTAACCTAACCTAACCTAACCTAACCTAACCTAACCTAACCTAACCTAACCTAACCTAACCTAACCTAACCTAACCTAACCTAACCTAACCTAACCTAACCTAACCTAACCTAACCTAACCTAACCTAACCTAACCTAACCTAACCTAACCTAACCTAACCTAACCTAACCTAACCTAACCTAACCTAACCTAACCTAACCTAACCTAACCTAACCTAACCTAACCTAACCTAACCTAACCTAACCTAACCTAACCTAACCTAACCTAACCTAACCTAACCTAACCTAACCTAACCTAACCTAACCTAACCTAACCTAACCTAACCTAACCTAACCTAACCTAACCTAACCTAACCTAACCTAACCTAACCTAACCTAACCTAACCTAACCTAACCTAACCTAACCTAACCTAACCTAACCTAACCTAACCTAACCTAACCTAACCTAACCTAACCTAACCTAACCTAACCTAACCTAACCTAACCTAACCTAACCTAACCTAACCTAACCTAACCTAACCTAACCTAACCTAACCTAACCTAACCTAACCTAACCTAACCTAACCTAACCTAACCTAACCTAACCTAACCTAACCTAACCTAACCTAACCTAACCTAACCTAACCTAACCTAACCTAACCTAACCTAACCTAACCTAACCTAACCTAACCTAACCTAACCTAACCTAACCTAACCTAACCTAACCTAACCTAACCTAACCTAACCTAACCTAACCTAACCTAACCTAACCTAACCTAACCTAACCTAACCTAACCTAACCTAACCTAACCTAACCTAACCTAACCTAACCTAACCTAACCTAACCTAACCTAACCTAACCTAACCTAACCTAACCTAACCTAACCTAACCTAACCTAACCTAACCTAACCTAACCTAACCTAACCTAACCTAACCTAACCTAACCTAACCTAACCTAACCTAACCTAACCTAACCTAACCTAACCTAACCTAACCTAACCTAACCTAACCTAACCTAACCTAACCTAACCTAACCTAACCTAACCTAACCTAACCTAACCTAACCTAACCTAACCTAACCTAACCTAACCTAACCTAACCTAACCTAACCTAACCTAACCTAACCTAACCTAACCTAACCTAACCTAACCTAACCTAACCTAACCTAACCTAACCTAACCTAACCTAACCTAACCTAACCTAACCTAACCTAACCTAACCTAACCTAACCTAACCTAACCTAACCTAACCTAACCTAACCTAACCTAACCTAACCTAACCTAACCTAACCTAACCTAACCTAACCTAACCTAACCTAACCTAACCTAACCTAACCTAACCTAACCTAACCTAACCTAACCTAACCTAACCTAACCTAACCTAACCTAACCTAACCTAACCTAACCTAACCTAACCTAACCTAACCTAACCTAACCTAACCTAACCTAACCTAACCTAACCTAACCTAACCTAACCTAACCTAACCTAACCTAACCTAACCTAACCTAACCTAACCTAACCTAACCTAACCTAACCTAACCTAACCTAACCTAACCTAACCTAACCTAACCTAACCTAACCTAACCTAACCTAACCTAACCTAACCTAACCTAACCTAACCTAACCTAACCTAACCTAACCTAACCTAACCTAACCTAACCTAACCTAACCTAACCTAACCTAACCTAACCTAACCTAACCTAACCTAACCTAACCTAACCTAACCTAACCTAACCTAACCTAACCTAACCTAACCTAACCTAACCTAACCTAACCTAACCTAACCTAACCTAACCTAACCTAACCTAACCTAACCTAACCTAACCTAACCTAACCTAACCTAACCTAACCTAACCTAACCTAACCTAACCTAACCTAACCTAACCTAACCTAACCTAACCTAACCTAACCTAACCTAACCTAACCTAACCTAACCTAACCTAACCTAACCTAACCTAACCTAACCTAACCTAACCTAACCTAACCTAACCTAACCTAACCTAACCTAACCTAACCTAACCTAACCTAACCTAACCTAACCTAACCTAACCTAACCTAACCTAACCTAACCTAACCTAACCTAACCTAACCTAACCTAACCTAACCTAACCTAACCTAACCTAACCTAACCTAACCTAACCTAACCTAACCTAACCTAACCTAACCTAACCTAACCTAACCTAACCTAACCTAACCTAACCTAACCTAACCTAACCTAACCTAACCTAACCTAACCTAACCTAACCTAACCTAACCTAACCTAACCTAACCTAACCTAACCTAACCTAACCTAACCTAACCTAACCTAACCTAACCTAACCTAACCTAACCTAACCTAACCTAACCTAACCTAACCTAACCTAACCTAACCTAACCTAACCTAACCTAACCTAACCTAACCTAACCTAACCTAACCTAACCTAACCTAACCTAACCTAACCTAACCTAACCTAACCTAACCTAACCTAACCTAACCTAACCTAACCTAACCTAACCTAACCTAACCTAACCTAACCTAACCTAACCTAACCTAACCTAACCTAACCTAACCTAACCTAACCTAACCTAACCTAACCTAACCTAACCTAACCTAACCTAACCTAACCTAACCTAACCTAACCTAACCTAACCTAACCTAACCTAACCTAACCTAACCTAACCTAACCTAACCTAACCTAACCTAACCTAACCTAACCTAACCTAACCTAACCTAACCTAACCTAACCTAACCTAACCTAACCTAACCTAACCTAACCTAACCTAACCTAACCTAACCTAACCTAACCTAACCTAACCTAACCTAACCTAACCTAACCTAACCTAACCTAACCTAACCTAACCTAACCTAACCTAACCTAACCTAACCTAACCTAACCTAACCTTTTTTTTTTTTTTTTTTTTTTTTTTTTGCGGCGGAAAAATGCGTTACGCATACGACCGCGCCTTGGGGACGACGCGGAAGTTATGTGGGACTCTCCTCCCCGGCCCCCCCCCCGAGCGGGGGGAAGCGGAGGAGGCCTACCCACTAAAAAACCGCCGGTATTCCCTCTCTGCCATTGGAGGGGCGCCGTGGGAGAACTATGGTGTCACCACGCACGCCCCGCCGGCCGCCCCAGCCTAAACGCCGGGGCTCCCGCGCCAAAGAGAGGGGGGCCGGGAATACCTGGCCCCCCCCTAGACTCGTGGGCCTCTACGGGCTAGCAGGGGATCACCCATCCCCCGCCAGCAGGCTCCACTAGGGGAGGGCAGCGGCAAACTGCCGCCGCCTCCTCCCCGTTCGTCTGCGCCGGAGCGGGGGGGCGAGGGGGTCATTCTCGCGCTCCCGCTCCCTCTCCTCCTTCTGCGAGATGACTTCCTCGCAGAAGGAGGCGACGGCCTCCCAGGACCTTTCACTCCCGACCATGGCGTACACTACGCCGGGAAGTGAAAGGTCGCCGCCGATCGTCGCCACCAGAATGCGGCGCTGGTGGGACCAGGCTGGGCACAGCTCCAGCGTGTGCTGTGCCGTGTCCTCACTCGCGCCGCACTCGTGGCACGACGCCGTCTCCTCCCTACCGACTCGTTTGAGGTACCGCCCGAAGCAACCATGCCCGGACAGTACCTGCGTGAGTCGGTAGGTGAGGGACCCGTGGGCCCTCCCGCACCACTCTGGGAGCACTGGGCGGATGGCTTGGATAGTGAGGGTGCCGAATTCGGCATCCCTCAGCTCATCCACCCAGCGCTCCATGACCCCTTCTCGCGCAACTTCCCGCGCTCGCGCAAGCTCCGCCGGGGCGAGCGATGAGTCGCCCCGGGCCCTCCTCTCGGCCCTGGCTTCAAACGACCCAGCCAGGGCCTCCGCCTCCAGCTCCCAGGGGGGAGATCCGGCCAGCACTCCGGCCGCCTGCCAGCCTACGGTCCGGTAGGCCCGGCACATGCGCGCGTTTATAATACGCTGCGGGCGCCGCAGCAGCGCCTTCGCCTCGCGCGAGAGGCTCCCCGCCCAGATGGGCGCCCCGTACAGCGCCATAGAGCGCAAGGCGCCGGCGTACAAACGCCTGCACGGGGCGTCCGGGCCGCCCGCGTTAGGCAGGAGGCGGCTTAATGCCCCCGCCGCGCCCACGACTCGGGGGATGAGGTCCGAGAAGTGGGCCTCCCATCGCCATCGACCGTCCAGCGTGAGGCCCAGATACTTTATCTGGGCCTTGATCGCGACGGTCTCTCCCGCCACGCGTAATGCCGCGCCCCGCGGCACCCGCCACCTTGGCCCCCTAAAGACGAGGGCCTCGGTTTTGGGCAGTGCTACCCTTAACCCGAGGGCCCCAATCCTGCGGGTGATAAGGGTAGCACCCACCTCCGCCCTCCTCCTCACCTCCTCCCACGTGGTGCCCCGGACGGCGACCAGCGTGTCATCTGCATAGCAGATGACCGCCATCTGGGGCAGCACCTCCCCGCGAATGGCCCAGTCAAAGCCCAGGTTCCAGAGCAGGGGTCCTAACACCGACCCCTGCGGGACTCCGCTGGCCATTCGCCTCCTCCTCACCGTTCCCCCCCTCCCAGTGTAGAGCACTACCCGATCAGTCAGGTAGTGCCCTACAACCCTCCGGAGGTAGAGGGGCACCCCGTGGTATCGGAGCGCCTCCTCTATCACTCCGAAGGGGAGGGAGCCGAAGGCGTTAGCGATGTCCAACGAGACTGCTAACGCCCCCTGCCCCCCCCTCGCCGCCTCCTCGGTAAACCCTTTCAGGGAGGATAGGGCGTCCATCGTGGATCGCCCTACCCTAAACCCGAATTGGTTTACCGAGATATCCGGCCCGACCTCCGCTAGGTGGCTGACGATTCGGGCAGCTACCACTCTCTCGAGGAGCTTGCCCGTCTCGTCCAGCATCACCAGCGGTCTGTAGCCGGACGGAGAGTCCGGCGGACGACCCTCCTTTCGTAGGAGGACGAGGCGGCCCATCTTCCATGTGGCCGGGAAGTGGCCAGCCTCAAGACAGGCCGTAAAAAGGGCCTGGAGGCGGTCGTCCAGGTGCTCCAGGGCGAGGTGAAGTACTCGCCCCGGGACGCCATCCGGCCCTGGGGCCTTTCTCCGCCCTTTTAAGCGGGCTCTCACTGCCGCCATCTCTTCCCCCGTGACAGGGGGGACCGTGAGGGCGGCTCCGTCGGGCTCCACATCCGGAGGGGCCATGGGCGGGGGGTCGAAGGGGGGGCTGTTGGGGAATAGCCCCTCGACCACCGCCTCCAGGAGGTCCGGCTCGAACTCTTCCGTGGGGGGGGCGGCCTTCATCTTCGCCCGCACCATACGGTACGGGCGCCCCCACGGATCGGCGTCCAGCTCGGCCAAGAATTCGGCATAGGCGCGGTCTTTTGCCGCGCCTATCGCCACCGCGAAGTCCTTCTTGGCCGCCCTCAGTTCGGCCAGGAGACGCTCCTCTTCCCCGGGCACCCTTGTTGCGCGGCGGCGGCACCGCGTAAAGTTACGCCGCGCCCGGTCGCTGGCGGCCCGCAGGACGGCCAAGTCCTGGGACCACCAATATACCCCGTCCCGTGGGGGGGCCCTGCCGCTCGAGCGCGGCATGCCAGCGTTGCATATGGCCGCCAAGTCCTCTTGGAATTTGGCGGCCCTGTGCTCGACCCCCATGGAGCTTGGGGGGTCGGCACACCACGCCCTCACCACAGCCGCCACCTCGGCCTGGTCCCGGTCCAGGCGGGAGAGGACCCACTTGGGGAATCCCCCCCCCCTCCCGCTCGCCGCACGGGCCTGCGGCCCGGGGGGCGATACGGAGACCCTACACCGAATATATCGGTGGTCCGACAGGGTCTCCGTATCCGTAAGGACGCGCCACTCGGACACGCGTCGTCCGATGGCAGGGGTCGTGAACATCAGGTCCACGATTGACCCCCCCTGCCACCTGACGCACGTGTGCTCGCGTCCTACATTCTGCAGGACCAGGCCTAGAGCAGCGGCCCAGTCCCGCAAAAGTGCCCCCCTCACGTCGGTTGTGGGGGAACCCCACGCGACGCATTTCGCGTTGAGGTCCCCCATGACCAAGACCTGTTTCGGCGCCGCCCGCTGGATAACCCGCTCCACCTCGTCTAGGTACCCCTCAAACTCGTTGAGGGGCCTGTTGGGGGAGAAGTAGCCACCCACGACAACTACTTCCCCCCAGTTTACCGCCACATATCCGGGCCCTCTCTCTCTGGGAGAGAGCCCCCTGGCGCCTTGCGACGGCACCACCACGCCGACCAGGCCCCTTGTGTCCCCGGCCCAGTTTGGTTGGGGGGGGACACAATAGGGTTCGGCGACGACCGCCAAAGCAACGTGCCACTCCGCGAGGACCTGCATCAGCAGGTCTTGAGCTCTCGCGGAGTGGTTGAGGTTGCTTTGGAGAAGTTCTAGATGCAGGTGTCTGGGCATTAAGACACCTGCATCTGGGACTCCTCCATTGCCCTAGGGCCATTGACAGGGGTGCGAGCCGGGGTCACAACGGCCTTCGCCTTCACCTTGGGCGGGGAACACCTTTCCCCGCCCATTACGTGGCCTGCTGGCCGGCCCGCCTCCGTGCATACAGCACACTTGGGCCTGGCCGTACATGCGGCCGCCCGGTGCCCCTCCTCTCCGCAGCGGAAGCATTTTTCGCCATGCTCCGCAGCGGAGGGGCACAACGCCCTGGTGTGGCCCAGTGCCATACATTTGAAGCAACGTAATGGCAGGGCCACTAGGGGCGTTGCTGTCACCCTCGTCCATCCGATATGGAGGTGGCCGTCCTTTGTTACGGCCTTGGCCACCGCCGCTGGGCACCGCACTATTGCCGTGCCTCGCCCCCACGCTCGGTCGCTCACGGCCCCCACCTTCACGAGGGCCGTCTCGCAGCCCCCTTTGGCCGCCACGGCTGCCGCGATCTCCTCGCCGCTCACCGTCACATCAAGCCCCGAGAGCTTAATCTCGGCGTGCTTGACGGGGCGGGTGACATCAGCAATGTCACCGACCACCTCCCGCAGCTTGGCCGCGAGGCGGTCCGCCGTGGCGTTGGGGGTGGCCCCTCCCACCTCCAGCATCTTCGAGCCGGTTTGGGCGGTCCTGACTTTGACCGCCTCCAGCCCGAAGTCGGCGAGTTTGATGCCCGCCCTGGCCCACTTCATGAGGTCCACCTCTGTGGCCTCCTTTCCCCCCCTCTCCGCCCCCTTCCTAAGGGACAGCACTATGGCTGCCGTCGAGGGGACGATTACTTTGACCGGCTTCGGTCGCGGGGTCGTCTTGGGGGGGGCGCCAGGTGTGGCGGCGCCCGCCTTCTTCCCCCTGCGGGTCACCTTCGCCCAGGATTGCTCCTGGGGCGGGGGGGTGGCCTCGGGGGCGGCGGCCTCCTCCTGGGGGCCGCTCCTTCGGCTAGTCCCTGCCGTAGGGGGGTTGGGCGGCGCTTGATTGGGGCGCGCCAACGCCTTCCTGGGCTCCTGGGCTGGCATGGGGCCGTCCTTCTTCCCCCCCTTTTGCCCCGCCTTTTGGCCACCTTGGGCTGGCGGGGGTGGTGGGGGGGGCCTCGGGGCGGTTGCCTTCTTCACATGGGCCGCCCTCGGCGGTTCCTTGGCTGGCCCCCCCACCAGGCCGGACTGGGCTCTGGGGCGGGGGGGTGGCGGCATCCTTCTGTCAGCGGCCAGCGGCGGCCGCAGGACAGGCTCCGGGGGGAGGCGCGCCTCCAACTCCCCCAGGCGGGCGTTCAACATCCCGCCTAGGGATGTGAGGAGGTCCCGCCGGAGGTCCTCGACGGCCTCCTTGAGGCCCCCCCCGATATCGGCCAGCTGGGGCTCCCTCCTTGCAGCAGCGGCGTTTCTCTGCGCCTCGTTGTAGGCCTCCTTATGGGCCCTGAGCTCCGCCCTGACGACCTCGAGCTCCCGGGAGAGCCGGTTGTTATCGGCCCGGAGCCGCCTCTGCTCCTCCGTGGAGGACATCACCCTCAACTCTTCGATGGCCTCCATGGCCTCGTCCGCCGCGTTCTGGAGTAGGCCCTTTATTCTCCCGTTCACGTTGCTGCACTTCGCAACGTTCCCTCGGAATGAGAGAACGTTACGAAGTGCAGTGGCGGCCAGCTCCTCCTTCGTTTTCAGCTGGGGCGTACGGAACGCCTCCTCTTCCTCCGCCCCTTTGGGCGACTTCCGCCCCCCCTTGCGTGTGTACTGCTTGGGGCGGTATATCTCGTCACCCCTCGCCTCCTCCATATCGGCCGACTCGCCGTCCGTCCCCAGTGCCACCATCTCCCTCCTGGCGGCTGCCAAGAAGGAGCACGCCCCCATGGGGCGTTTCCCGTGCCCCCCCCTGGTGCTCGAGGCGACTTTGGTGGGCACCTCCTCCGCTCCGACCGTCCGATCGGACGATACCCTCTTTAGGGTGGCTTTCTCCGCCCCCCCCCCTCGACTTTCCGGCGTAGAATTTGGAGGCTACCGCCCCCCTCACCTCCCTCTCCGTGTCCGACGTGCCGGACAGATCGACCATCTCGACCGGATGGTCGGAGTACTCCTCCCCCGCGTCGCCGGCCTCCGACATGGAAGTCGTTTCCGCCGCGACCTCCGCGAAAAGGGAGCCCACTGACCCCTTTTTCCCCCCCCGAGATTTGCCGGAGAAACTCAGCCGGTAGCCAGACGGCCCCGGCAAAAAATTCTCCCTGGTCGACCCGTTGGACTGGGAAGAACCCCGACCCCCCCCCCCCAATAGCCGACGAAACGGCCTCCCCCCCCCCCCATACTACCCCCCCCCCCTAGTATGAGCCGTTTCGGAGCTATCCCCGAACCTAACTTCCGAGCTATGGTCCCCCATAGCTCCCCCCCCCCCCCGTCCGATCCAGGATCGGATCGACCCCCCCGATGCCCGTTGGGCCAAAGCCCCCCACCCGCCTATAAAAACCCCCCCTTACCGAGTTGGTTTTGCCAGAAGGGCAAAACCTAACTCAAAACGGTCAAGTGCGAACCGTGGAAAATTACCAACTTATGAAAAAATTGGTAGTTTTCCCCAGATTCCCACGAGACTATGATAGCTAAGGGGTCGTGTGGGGTGCCGTTAGGCGGCGCAAACTACCCCCTAAATGACCCTATAACTATCTAATCTCTAACCGCTTGGACACAGCCGCAACGATTTTTTTAAGTTGCCGACAAACTTAAAAAATAAGTCGTGTGCGCCTGTGGAAAAAGAAATAGCAAAGTTTCCAAAGTTAGGTTTCCGAATAACTTCTGGATGGTAAGTCCAAAAATTTTTCGGAAACCAGCGGACGACTGTGCTACCCTTCCTCTATCCCCCAATGCAAGAAAAACTACAAAAAGTTAAGCCAGGAATTAATTATGAATTTTTGAAAATATGAAAATAAACAATGTGAAATTTTAGTGACCGCAAACCTTGAAGAGATTTGGGTATAAAATTCCAAAAATTAATTTTGATGGTTCTAGTGAAGCTAGAAACCTGGAAAAAACGCCAAAAAATCGACTAGCTAATGCAGAAGGCAATGAGCTCAAGAAAACCGCAAGAAAGCAACCGCAAGAAATAAATTTAGGTGATTATCGAAAGTGTGGACTCCGAAATCGACCAAAATTTTCCCTCAACCTAACCTAACCTAACCTAACCTAACCTAACCTAACCTAACCTAACCTAACCTAACCTAACCTAACCTAACCTAACCTAACCTAACCTAACCTAACCTAACCTAACCTAACCTAACCTAACCTAACCTAACCTAACCTAACCTAACCTAACCTAACCTAACCTAACCTAACCTAACCTAACCTAACCTAACCTAACCTAACCTAACCTAACCTAACCTAACCTAACCTAACCTAACCTAACCTAACCTAACCTAACCTAACCTAACCTAACCTAACCTAACCTAACCTAACCTAACCTAACCTAACCTAACCTAACCTAACCTTTTTTTTTTTTTTTTTTTTTTTTTTTTTTTTTTTTTTTAACGCAGTGAAAACTCCTTTACGAGTACCCCCGGGCCCGGGGGGGCCCGAGCGGTTATGTGGGGCTCTCTCCCCCGTCCTCTTCCCCTGCGGGAAGGGGAGGGGGGAACATACCCACTAAAAACACTGCGGCATTGACCGCTTGCCGGGTTTAGGTAGGCGCCGTGGGATCCCGAAGATTCGAGCCGACGACGCCCCCCGGCAGGCCCCGGCTTTGGTTAAAATCACCGGGGCCACCCGCACCAAGGAGGGAGGAGTCGCAACGCTTCGACTCCCCCCCCAGACGTGTGGGACCGTGCAATGCAGGTGGAGGACCCCCGTCCCCAACCCGCTGGTCCCACTAAGGGTTCAGGCGGGCAGCAAACTGCCGCCGCCTTCGCCCCGTTCGTCTGCGCCGGAACGGGGGCGCATGGACACACTCCTCGCGCTCCCGTTCCTCGGCCTCCTTTTGGAGCATTACTGCTTCACAAAAGGAGACCACCTCCTCCCAGGACTCGTCGCCCCCAAGCATAGCTTCCACTATGCTGTGGAGCGACAAGTCCGTCCGTCCTATGCTCGCGATGAGCTGGCGGCGCTCATACTCCCAACAGGGGCACTCCTCCATCGTGTGCTGGGCAGTGTCGTCGTCTGCACCGCAATTGTAGCACTGGGTGCTAGCCTCTCTGCCAATGCGGTGCAGATAATGCCCGAAGCACCCGTGCCCTGTCAGGATTTGTACAAGCCTGTACGTGAGCGATCCGCCTTGCCGATCCAGCCAGGTGTCCATCGAGGGGAGGATTGCCGCTATGGTCCTCGTTCCATATCGGCAATCCTCCAGCTCATTCTTCCACCGGTCCCTCATTCGCCTCGCGGCTTGTCGGCGGGCGTGCCGGAGTTCCTGGGGGGCCTGTCTGTCCCCTCTCGCCTGGACTTCCTTCCCCTCACGGTATGTCTCCGCCATGCTGGCGGCATCTATGTCCCACGGCGGAGTTCCGGCAATCAAGCACGCGGCCATGTGCGCCACCGTGACGTACGCTCTAATCAAACGGATGGCGCACACCCTCTGTGGTCGTCGGAGTATGGCCTTCGTCCGCTCTTTAATGCAGTCCGCCCATATTGGCGCTCCATAGAGCGCCATACTGCGGACGACCCCCGTGTACAGTCTTCTGCAGACGGCGCCCGGGCCGCCTTCGTTCGGCATTAGCCTGGCCAGTGCCGATGCGGTCCCCACCAATCGGGGGGCCAGCCTGACGAAATGTTCGTGGAAGTCCCACTTCCTGTCCAGGACAAGGCCAAGGTACTTGATATTGGCCTTGACCTGGACAGGTTCACCCCCGATTGGTAGGGCGGTGTCGGCTGGAATGCGCCATCTGGGGGCCCCAAAGACCATGGCCTCGGTTTTCGAGACCGATACCTCCAGCCCGAGCATTCTGATGCGGCCTATCACCAGTTCGGCCGCAACGGTTGCTCTGCGTAGGGTCTCTTCCATGTCCTCTCCCCGCACGACCACAAGTGTGTCATCGGCGTAGACAATCGTGGCCATGCGGGGAAGTTGTACTCCTCTTATGGCCCAATCGAACCCCATGTTCCAAAGTAGGGGCCCTAGAACGGACCCCTGGGGCACGCCGCAGGCCATGGGCCTTCGTTTCCTCTGTCCGTCGTGATCATAGAGCACTACCCTTTCCTCTAGGTAGTGCCCTATGATCCTTTGCAAGTGCTCCGGTATGCCGTGGTACTTGAGTGCCTCCTTTATCACAGCATAGGGGAGGGTGCCGAAAGCGTTTGCTATATCGAGCGATACTGCTACTACGCCCTCCCCTCTGCTTGCCGCCTCGTCTTTGAATTCTTTTAAATTCTGTATGGCGTCAATAGTGGAGCGGCCCGCCCGGAAACCAAATTGGCGCTCCGACAGATTCGGGCCCACCTCGTTCAGGTGCCGTGTAATCCGGTGGGCGATGATTCTTTCAAGCGCCTTCCCGGATTCGTCCAACAGCACAATTGGCCGGTACCCGGATGGGGAGTCCGGTGGTCGCCCCTCTTTCCTTAGTAGGACCAACCTCCCCTCTTTCCAGACCCTGGGGAAGCATCCGGTCTCCAGGCACTCGTCTAGGAGGTCTTTGAATCGGCCCCCAAGGTGTTGGAGGGCCACCGGTATGACCCTTGCCGGAACGCCGTCCGGCCCCGGTGCCTTCTTACACACTCGGAGCCGGTCCACAACCATCATGTATTCGTCCTCGTTTATCGGACGATAATCATTGTTTTGCTCCTCCGAGGGGGCCGACATCCTCGGCGGAGCAAAATCTGGCGCCGGGGGAAAGAGGGTCTCCACCACTCTTCCCACGAGCTCAGGCTCCATGGAGTCCATGGGGGGAGGACCGCGTCTCAATTTGTTCCGGACCATTTTGTACGGTCTCCCCCATGGATCTCTCTCCAAGGAGGCGAGGAACTCCTCATGGGCCTTATCCTTGGCCTTGGCGATGGCCGTCTTCAGCGCTTCTTTGGCTCCTTTCAGAGCAGCATGAAGGCGCTCCTCCTCCTCGGCAGAGTGCGTCCGTCTTCTCCTGCACCGCGTGTAGGCACGGCGCGCCTGATTACTGGTGGTACGGAGGGCAGCGATTTCGTCCGACCACCAGTAGACAGTCTGTTTGGCCGGTAGCTTCTTTATCCTGGGCATGGCCGCATCGCACACCGACGTGAGAGCGGCTCGGAATCGGGCGGCTTTTTCCTCGGTTCCCATTGTGTCCGGCGGGGGGGCACCCCACGCCGCCACGATTGCCGCCTCTTCTGCCATGCCTGAGTCGAACTTCGCCAGCACCCAGCGTGGGAAGCTACCGGCGTTACCGCCCTGTCTGCCGGGTTGTGGTTGCGGTGACCCGGGCAAGACCCTCATCCGTATGTACAGGTGGTCGGAGAGGGTCTCCACGTCCTCCAGGACGCGCCACTCGGTGATCCGTGTGGCTAGGGCGGGGGTCGCGAACGTAATGTCCACGATGGACCCCCCCTGCCGACGCACACACGTGTTGGCGTCGCCCCGGTTCATTACCACCAACCCGGTAGCCACCGCCCAGTCTGCAAGAGCAGCCCCTTTGAGATCTGTGTGGGGGGAACCCCACGCGGCGCTCTTGGCGTTGAGGTCCCCCATCACAATCACCTGTGCGGGGGCGGCCCGCCTCACCACACGTCCCAATCCTTCGAGGTACGACTCGAAGTCAGACAGCGGCCTGTTGGGGGAGAAGTACACGCCGATGACGACGGTCTCACCCCATTTGGCCGCTGCGTACCCCGGTCCGCTATCGATCCTAATGATTGGGGGGAAATCCCCCGTCGACGGTGTCACCATCGCCACCGTAGTGTCCGTCGATCCCACCCAATTAGGCTGGGGGGGGACGTAGTACGGCTCCGCCATTACCACCATAGCCTCACCCCACTCCGCCATGTTCTGCATGAGCAGATCTTGAGCGCGGGCGGAGTGGTTGAGGTTACACTGCAGGATGTCTAAATGCGGGTGTACTGGCATTTAGACATCCATGCGGTTATCCTCTTCAGCCCTTGGGGCAATCGTCGGGCCCTGCTGTGTTTTTTGGGCTTCGTCTTTACCTTTAGTGGGGGGGGGGGGCGCATGCGTGCCCTCCCATCACATGGCCCGCTGGGCGCCTGGCGTGGTGGCAGGCGCTGCAGAAGGGGTCCGCCTCGCATTCCGCTGCTCTGTGTCCCGGCCTGGAGCACCGGAAGCACAGGTCCCCTCTTTCTATCGATGACGGACACCGCGCCCTCGTGTGGCCCGTCCCCATGCAGCGATAGCATCGCATCGGTTGGGGTTCAAGGGCCACAATCTTGGCCGCCGACCATCCGACCAGCAATTTCCCCGCCTGGAGTAAGGCTTTGGCAGCTAGCACCGGGCACCGCACCAGTACCGACCCGGTACCGTTTGCGAGTATCCGGATTGGGCCCACCTTCACCTGCTCCACTGTGCAGCCGCCCTTCAGGACCACTGCCGTCCTGACGTCCTCCGTAGTTACCGACTCATCGAAGCCGGTAACTCGGAGGTCCGCCGTCTTGTACGGTCTGTTCACCGTGGCCACTTCTCCTATAACCTGCCTGATCCTATCGGCCAGGTCGTCCGCAATTCGGCCGCTATCGGCCCCCGCTACCTCTATAAGTCGAGCGCCCGTGGCCGCCTTGCGGATCTTCACGCTCTCTAGTCCCACGTCGGCAAGCTGGAGCGACGTTGCAGCCTTCTGCATGGCTTGCACGTAGGTGACCTCTGCGCCCGGTTTTAATGTCACTATAACAGCCGAACTTTTGGGCGCTGCCAGCTTTTTTGGTCCGGCTGCCTTCTTGTTGGCCGCTGGTACCGTCTGCTGGGTCTTCTTGGACTTGGGTTTCCTTCTGACCACCTCCGTCCAGGAAGCCTGCGTGCTCGGCTGCGTGGCCGCTGAGGAGGAGGGTACCGGCTCTGGCGTCGTCTGAGCCCTATTTTGGCTCTTTGGCACCGTTTTAGCCTTAGGCTGCGCCTTTTGCGCCTTAGGCTGAGCCCCAGACTGGGCCTTCGGCTGGGCCTTGTTTTTAGCCTGCGACGTTTGCGGCGCCGACCGGGGTTCGGGCTGGCTGGCGGAGCGCCCGCCCTTCGCCTTTTTCCCCTTTGGCGCCTCTTGCGCTCGGCTAGCCCTGTCCGCCGCTAGCGGGGGGCGCATGACTGGCTCCGGTGGCAGGCGGCTTTCTACCGCCTCCAGCCGGGCGTTTATCATGTTCCCCAGACTGATAAACAGCTCCCTCGAGTGCACAGCGAGTGCCTCTTGCAGTCCGTCTGTGAGCCCCGGAGCCGCGGGTTGGGGGGCTCCCCGCCGCTCCGAGAATGCGGTGCGCAGCGCCTTTGTCTCCGCTGTGAGCTGCGCCAGCTGCTCCCGCATTCTTTTGTTGTCGGCCTGTAGTTTTCGGATCTCCTCGCTTTCGACCCGATTGTCGAGGGACTCCATACACTGGAGGATCTCTCGACAGGCCGCGTTGATGTTCCCCCTCACTACCCCATTTAGGTTGCCCGATTTGGCCGCCTCAGACAGCACAAGGCGGGCCGCCCTACGCGCGCAGTCAACGACCCCGGCTCCTTCGGGCTCCAAACGGCCGTTCTCCAGAGCCGGGTCGCGCGCGTTCGGCGGTCGGCGAGTGTCGTCCTCTTCCTCATCCTCCGACGCATCGGACACGTGGACGGAGCGGACGGGGCTCCTGTCCCTCTTCGCAGCCTTCCTGCTTCCCTGCGAGAGGGAGCGCAGTGCTGGGAACTCCAGGCGGTACGTCTTGTTTCTGTCCGCCTGGGATTGGAAGTCCTCACTGTCGGATCCCCGCAATTTAGCCTTGGCGGCGGCCAGTCCGGAATATGCTCCCAATGCCGTGGGAGTGCGCCCTCTTGCAGCACTGCTGATTTTCGGGGACAGAGTTCCTGCCCCGGTAGTTCTTCCGCCAACGATGCCCCTCTTCATGGGATTCGAAACCATTTCCATTGCGTCTTGGAATGGTTCCGATAAGTCCGCTGCTGGTTTGCTTTCCATTTTTATGGAAAACGCCAAATCTCTCAGTTTTAGTTTGGCCCCTTTATGGGGCGAACGGTTTTAAAAAACACCCAGAGGGTGGGTGTGGGACACCCCCCACCACCTGCGATCGCTCCCGGGAAAGGTTGGAGATCAAGTTAAAAACCCGAGTTCTCCTCACTTTTCCCCACCTTTATCCGCTTCCAAAAAAGTCCAAAAGTCCAAAAGTGGAGGTTGGGACCCCCCCCCCCTTCCTTTTGGAACCTTCCGGGAACTTTTCTGTAATAAATGGAATTTTTTCCCAAATTCCACCCTTTTGTCCAACAATGACAACAAACCTTTCACGGCGAGCTCCCACTAGCCACCGTTGCAGTTCGCCGGTCCGGAAATTTAAAAATTCTATAACTCCTTTCAGGGCGGAGATACCTCCCCGCTGCAAAGGGCAATTATGGGGCGAAAAATAAAACCTATCTTTCGCCACCAAAATCACGCCTTTAAGACGTAATTTGAGCAATCTATAAGGGGTTTTATA
Organism: Pandemis cinnamomeana; assembly: GCA_932294345.1. Taxonomy (NCBI): domain Eukaryota; kingdom Metazoa; phylum Arthropoda; class Insecta; order Lepidoptera; family Tortricidae; genus Pandemis; species Pandemis cinnamomeana. The sequence continues at coordinate 10,102,800 of OW028726.1, read as the reverse complement.
GATTGCTCAAAAATTTCAACGGCGCAATTGTGAGATTTTTGGACCTCTTTTCAAAAATCTACAATTAAATAACTACTTGTTGCTAACTATGCTAATTAACAACTTAATAACTTCTTCCCCTCCTCTACCCACCACAGGAATTTGGTGGGGGTAGGTCACCGGGTCTCGAAGTTATTAAGCGCCAAATAGTAAAAGTTAGCAAAATCTTTAAACCGATTAAAATCGGTATGAAAAATCGAAAGTCCGGTATAACAAAGCCAATTATCAAGTGAGGGTAGAAATCGAGTCAGGGGATGAAAG
>OW028726.1:10077500-10097500 GCA_932294345.1 Pandemis cinnamomeana | reverse complement strand
TAACCTAACCTAACCTAACCTAACCTAACCTAACCTAACCTAACCTAACCTAACCTAACCTAACCTAACCTAACCTAACCTAACCTAACCTAACCTAACCTAACCTAACCTAACCTAACCTAACCTAACCTAACCTAACCTAACCTAACCTAACCTAACCTAACCTAACCTAACCTAACCTAACCTAACCTAACCTAACCTAACCTAACCTAACCTAACCTAACCTAACCTAACCTAACCTAACCTAACCTAACCTAACCTAACCTAACCTAACCTAACCTAACCTAACCTAACCTAACCTAACCTAACCTAACCTAACCTAACCTAACCTAACCTAACCTAACCTAACCTAACCTAACCTAACCTAACCTAACCTAACCTAACCTAACCTAACCTAACCTAACCTAACCTAACCTAACCTAACCTAACCTAACCTAACCTAACCTAACCTAACCTAACCTAACCTAACCTAACCTAACCTAACCTAACCTAACCTAACCTAACCTAACCTAACCTAACCTAACCTAACCTAACCTAACCTAACCTAACCTAACCTAACCTAACCTAACCTAACCTAACCTAACCTAACCTAACCTAACCTAACCTAACCTAACCTAACCTAACCTAACCTAACCTAACCTAACCTAACCTAACCTAACCTAACCTAACCTAACCTAACCTAACCTAACCTAACCTAACCTAACCTAACCTAACCTAACCTAACCTAACCTAACCTAACCTAACCTAACCTAACCTAACCTAACCTAACCTAACCTAACCTAACCTAACCTAACCTAACCTAACCTAACCTAACCTAACCTAACCTAACCTAACCTAACCTAACCTAACCTAACCTAACCTAACCTAACCTAACCTAACCTAACCTAACCTAACCTAACCTAACCTAACCTAACCTAACCTAACCTAACCTAACCTAACCTAACCTAACCTAACCTAACCTAACCTAACCTAACCTAACCTAACCTAACCTAACCTAACCTAACCTAACCTAACCTAACCTAACCTAACCTAACCTAACCTAACCTAACCTAACCTAACCTAACCTAACCTAACCTAACCTAACCTAACCTAACCTAACCTAACCTAACCTAACCTAACCTAACCTAACCTAACCTAACCTAACCTAACCTAACCTAACCTAACCTAACCTAACCTAACCTAACCTAACCTAACCTAACCTAACCTAACCTAACCTAACCTAACCTAACCTAACCTAACCTAACCTAACCTAACCTAACCTAACCTAACCTAACCTAACCTAACCTAACCTAACCTAACCTAACCTAACCTAACCTAACCTAACCTAACCTAACCTAACCTAACCTAACCTAACCTAACCTAACCTAACCTAACCTAACCTAACCTAACCTAACCTAACCTAACCTAACCTAACCTAACCTAACCTAACCTAACCTAACCTAACCTAACCTAACCTAACCTAACCTAACCTAACCTAACCTAACCTAACCTAACCTAACCTAACCTAACCTAACCTAACCTAACCTAACCTAACCTAACCTAACCTAACCTAACCTAACCTAACCTAACCTAACCTAACCTAACCTAACCTAACCTAACCTAACCTAACCTAACCTAACCTAACCTAACCTAACCTAACCTAACCTAACCTAACCTAACCTAACCTAACCTAACCTAACCTAACCTAACCTAACCTAACCTAACCTAACCTAACCTAACCTAACCTAACCTAACCTAACCTAACCTAACCTAACCTAACCTAACCTAACCTAACCTAACCTAACCTAACCTAACCTAACCTAACCTAACCTAACCTAACCTAACCTAACCTAACCTAACCTAACCTAACCTAACCTAACCTAACCTAACCTAACCTAACCTAACCTAACCTAACCTAACCTAACCTAACCTAACCTAACCTAACCTAACCTAACCTAACCTAACCTAACCTAACCTAACCTAACCTAACCTAACCTAACCTAACCTTTTTTTTTTGTTTATGGTGTGGAAAATACGCCTTATGCATCCGGCCCGGTACGGGGTTACCGAGGGTATCTGGGGCTCTCCCGAGGCGTCAGGCATACCCAGTAAAAACCACACGAGTTCCCTCACTTGGCACTGTTGCAGGGGGCTGAGTGATCGCTTACGCATTTCCAGCCACAGACACCCCTGCAGGGCCCACCCCGGGATGGGGCTACCTCCTTGCGACACCTGTGCAATGCAGGGTTGGGAATTCCCGCCCTCCCCCGCAGGTGCCGCGGATTTTTTATAGAGGTTTTCTCCTCACAGTCACTGTAGTAACCCGCGGCCTCAGCATTAGGAACGCCAAGGTTACGCGTAGCCACGACAGGCACCCGAAGGCACCTCCGTCACAAAGGGGTTGTTCTCCAGGACAGAAAATGTCCCTTCGAGCATCCCCTGCCCACACAAAGTCCCGAAGGATCCCTCACCAAGGGGGTTGCTCTCCAGGGCTGAAAATGCGCTTTCGAGCCGCCCCCTCCCACTTTCGTCCTGAAAAGGACGTTTGTTTTCGTCCTTAAAAGGACGGTTTTCGTCCTAAAAAGGACGTTTTTCCGACATCCCGAAGGATTCGTAATATCCCGAAGGATCCCTCTCTCGCCCTGAAAAGGACGTTTGCGTCCTGAATGGACGGTTTCGTCATGTCCCGGAGGACCCCGCTGCTCTGAAAAGAACAATTAAGTCTTGAAAAGGACTGTTACCCGCTCGCTCTGAGAAGGACGAATGCGGTTGCGGATGCGCCCTTAAAAGGACGACTTCGTCATGTCCCGGAGGACCCCGCTGCTCTGAAAAGAACAATTAAGTCTTGAAAAGGACTGTTACCCGCTCGCTCTGAAAAGGACGAATGCGGTTGCGGATGCGCCCTTAAAGGACGACTTCGTCATGTCCCGGAGGACCCCGCTGCTCTGAAAAGAACAATTAAGTCTTGAAAAGGACTGTTACCCGCTCGCTCTAAAAAGGACGAATGCGGTTGCGGATGCGCCCTTAAAGGACGACTTCGTCATGTCCCGGAGGACCCCGCTGCTCTGAAAAGAACAATTAAGTCTTGAAAAGGACTGTTACCCGCTCGCTCTGAAAAGGACGAATGCGGTTGCGGATGCGCCCTTAAAAGGACGACTTCGTCATGTCCCGGAGGACCCCGCTGCTCTGAAAAGAACAATTAAGTCTTGAAAAGGACTGTTACCCGCTCGCTCTGAAAAGGACGAATGCGGTTGCGGATGCGCCCTTAAAGGACGACTTCGTCATGTCCCGGAGGACCCCGCTGCTCTGAAAAGAACAATTAAGTCTTGAAAAGGACTGTTACCCGCTCGCTCTGAAAAGGACGAATGCGGTTGCGGATGCGCCCTTAAAAGGACGACTTCGTCATGTCCCGGAGGACCCCGCTGCTCTGAAAAAAAACAATTAAGTCTTGAAAAGGACTGTTACCCGCTCGCTCTGAAAAGGACGAATGCGGTTGCGGATGCGCCCTTAAAAGGACGACTTCGTCATGTCCCGGAGGACCCCGCTGCTCTGAAAAGAACAATTAAGTCTTGAAAAGGACTGTTACCCGCTCGCTCTGAAAAGGACGAATGCGGTTGCGGATGCGCCCTTAAAAGGACGACTTCGTCATGTCCCGGAGGACCCCGCTGCTCTGAAAAGAACAATTAAGTCTTGAAAAGGACTGTTACCCGCTCGCTCTGAAAAGGACGAATGCGGTTGCGGATGCGCCCTTAAAGGACGACTTCGTCATGTCCCGGAGGACCCCGCTGCTCTGAAAAGAACAATTAAGTCTTGAAAAGGACTGTTACCCGCTCGCTCTGAAAAGGACGAATGCGGTTGCGGATGCGCCCTTAAAAGGACGGTTGGTTCGCCCTTAGAAGGACGGTTGTCAAGTCCCGAAGGATCCCTCTCGTCGTCCTGAAAAGGACGTTTACGCCCTTAGAAGGACGGTTGCATCCTTGAGAGGACGGTTGCGCCCCTAGAAGGACCACGCACAAGGTTGTTTTCCAAGATGGGTGTTAACGGCCGTCTGCCCACCCACCCCTTCCAGCAACCAAGGGCGATTCAATCCTTAGAAGGACGTTTGCGCCCTCAGAAGGACGTCTCGCCCTTAAAAGAGCGGTTGGTTCGCCCTTAGAAGGACGGTTGTCAAGTCCCGAAGGATCCCTCATGTCGTCCTGAAAAGGACGTTTGCGCCCTTAAAAGGACGGTTGCATCCTTGAGAGGACGGTTGCGCCCCTAGAAGGACCACGCACAAGGTAGCTTTCCAAGATGGGTGTTAACGGCCGTCTGCCCACCCACCCCTTCCAGCAACCAAGGGCGTTTCAATCCTTAGAAGGACGTTTGCGCCCTCAGAAGGACGTCTCGCCCTTAAAAGAGCGGTTGGTTCGCCCTTAGAAGGACGGTTGTCAAGTCCCGAAGGATCCCTCATGTCGTCCTGAAAAGGACGTTTGCGCCCTTAAAAGGACGGTTGCATCCTTGAGAGGACGTTTGCGCCCTTAGAAAGACCGCGCACAAGGTTGCTTTCCAAGATGGGTGTTAACGGCCGTCTGCCCACCCACCCCTTCCAGCAGCCAAGGGCGTTTCAATCCTTAGAAGGACGTTTGCGCCCTCAGAAGGACGTCTCGCCCTTAGAAGGACGGTTGGTTCGCCCTTAAAAGGGCGGCTGGTTCGCCCTTAGAAGGACGGTTGTCAAGTCCCGAAGGATCCCTCATGTCGTCCTGAAAAGGACGTTTGCGCCCTTAAAAGGACGGTTGCATCCTTGAGAGGACGTTTGCGCCCTTAGAAAGACCGCGCACAAGGTTGCTTTCCAAGATGGGTGTTAACGGCCGTCTGCCCACCCACCCCTTCCAGCAACCAAGGGCGTTTCAATCCTTAGAAGGACGTTTGCGCCCTCAGAAGGACGTCTCGCCCTTAAAAGAGCGGTTGGTTCGCCCTTAGAAGGACGGTTGTCAAGTCCCGAAGGATCCCTCATGTCGTCCTGAAAAGGACGTTTGCGCCCTTAAAAGGACGGTTGTATCCTTGAGAGGACGTTTGCGCCCTTAGAAAGACCGCGCACAAGGTTGCTTTCCAAGATGGGTGTTAACGGCCGTCTGCCCACCCACCCCTTCCAGCAACCAAGGGCGTTTCAATCCTTAGAAGGACGTTTACGCCCTCAGAAGGACGTCTCGCCCTTAGAAGGACGGTTGGTTCGCCCTTAAAAGGGCGGCTGTTTCGCCCTTAGAAGGACGGTTGTCAAGTCCCGAAGGATCCCTCATGTCGTCCTGAAAAGGACGTTTGCGCCCTTAAAAGGACGGTTGCATCCTTGAGAGGACGTTTGCGCCCTTTGAAGGACCGCGCACAAGATTGCTTTCCAAGATGGGTGTTAACGGCCGTCTGCCCACCCACCCCTTCCAGCAACCAAGGGCGTTTCAATCCTTAGAAGGACGTTTGCGCCCTCAGAAGGACGTCTCGCCCTTAAAAGAGCGGTTGGTTCGCCCTTAGAAGGACGGTTGTCAAGTCCCGAAGGATCCCTCATGTCGTCCTGAAAAGGACGTTTGCGCCCTTAAAAGGACGGTTGCATCCTTGAGGGGACGGTTGCGCCCCTAGAAGGACCACGCACAAGGTTGCTTTCCAAGATGGGTGTTAACGGCCGTCTGCCCACCCACCCCTTCCAGCAGCCAAGGGCGTTTCAATCCTTAGAAGGACGTTTGCGCCCTCAGAAGGACGTCTCGCCCTTAAAAGAGCGGTTGGTTCGCCCTTAGAAGGACGGTTGTCAAGTCCCGAAGGATCCCTCATGTCGTCCTGAAAAGGACGTTTGCGCCCTTAAAAGGACGGTTGCATCCTTGAGAGGACGTTTGCGCCCTTAGAAAGACCGCGCACAAGGTTGCTTTCCAAGATGGGTGTTAACGGCCGTCTGCCCACCTATCCCTTCCAGCAACCAAGGGCGTTTCAATCCTTAGAAGGGCGTTTGCGCCCTCAGAAGGACGTCTCGCCCTTAGAAGGACGGTTGGTTCGCCCTTAAAAGGGCGGCTGTTTCGCCCTTAGAAGGACGGTTGTCAAGTCCCGAAGGATCCCTCATGTCGTCCTGAAAAGGACGTTTGCGCCCTTAAAAGGACGGTTGCATCCTTGAGAGGACGTTTGCGCCCTTAGAAGGACCGCGCACAAGATTGCTTTCCAAGATGGGTGTTAACGGCCGTCTGCCCACCCACCCCTTCCAGCAACCAAGGGCGTTTCAATCCTTAGAAGGACGTTTGCGCCCTCAGAAGGGCGTCTCGCCCTTAGAAGGACGGTTGGTTCGCCCTTAAAAGGGCGGCTGTTTCGCCCTTAGAAGGACGGTTGTCAGGTCCCGAAGGATCCCTCATGTCGTCCTGAAAAGGACGTTTGCGCCCTTAAAAGGACGGTTGCATCCTTGAGAGGACGTTTGCGCCCTTAGAAGGACCGCGCACAAGATTGCTTTCCAAGATGGGTGTTAACGGCCGTCTGCCCACCCACCCGTTCCAGCAACCGAGGGCGTTTCAATCCTTAGAAGGACGTTTGCGCCCTCAGAAGGACGTCTCGCCCTTAGAAGGACGGTTGGTTAGCCCTTAAAAGGGGCGGTTGGTTCGCCCTTAGAAGGACGGTTGTCAAGTCCCGAAGGATCCCTCATGTCGTCCTGAAAAGGACGTTTGCGCCCTCAAAAGGACGGTTGCATCCTTGAGAGGACGTTTGCGCCCTTAGAAAGACCGCGCACAAGGTTGCTTTCCAAGATGGGTGTTAACGGCCGTCTGCCCACCCACCCCTACCAGCAACCAAGGGCGTTTCAATCCTTAGAAGGACGTTTGCGCCCTCAGAAGGGCGTCTCGCCCTTAGAAGGACGGTTGGTTCGCCCTTAAAAGGGCGGTTGGTTCGCCCTTAGAAGGACGGTTGTCAAGTCCCGAAGGATCCCTCATGTCGTCCTGAAAAGGACGTTTGCGCCCTTAAAAGGACGGTTGCATCCTTGAGAGGACGTTTGCGCCCTTGGAAAGACCGCGCACAAGGTTGCTTTCCAAGATGAGTGTTAACGGCCGTCTGCCCACCCACCCCTTCCAGCAACCAAGGGCGTTTCAATCCTTAGAAGGACGTTTGCGCCCTCAGAAGGACGTCTCGCCCTTAGAAGGACGGTTGGTTCGCCCTTAAAAGGGCGGTTGGTTCGCCCTTAGAAGGACGGTTGTCAAGTCCCGAGGGATCCCTCATGTCATCCTGAAAAGGACGTTTGCGCCCTTAAAAGGACGGTTGCATCCTTGAGAGGGCGTTTGCGCCCTTGGAAGGACCGCGCGCAAGGTTGCTTTCCAAAGTGGGTATTAACGGCCGTCTGCCCACCCACCCCTTCCAGCAACCAAGGGCGTTGCAGTCCTTGGAAAGACGTTTGCGCCCTCAGAAGGACGTTTCGCCCTTAGAAGGACGGTTGGTTCGCCCTTAGAAGGACAGTTGGTTCGCCCTTAAAAGGACGGTTGTCAAGTCCCGAAGGATCCCGCTTTTCGCCCTGAGAAGGACGTTAACGCCCTTAGAAGGACGGTTGTGCCCTTAAAAGGACGTTTGCGCCCTTAAAAGGACGGTTTATGCTATTATTGTCAGTTGTTTACATAAAGTGCTCATGTCTATTGGTTATACCTGCCATAGGCGATGTTGGCACTATTGTTGCCGACCACGGGTTAACATACTTGTGCTAATATTAAGATATATCTAGCCTTATATTAATATGGTACATTTATTTTCATACATCTGCTGCATAAGGTCTTATTCTAGGGCATAGTAACAGGCGTTGCGTTACGAATACATATTATATCTGCCATTTACTCCCGAATGCATGGCCGCGCGCCGCTTGTGGTGTGGTTTAATTTGTATATGTTGCCATTTCAACATTGTTATTACTATTGTTATTGTTATTATTATTTTATTGTTATTAGAGCTGCCAGGCTCGGTCGCCTAACACGGCCGGATCGGTAAAATCGCTGATCGTGGTTTGGTTTCCACCCACTGTGCCTCAGTGAAGCGACGTAGGGACCTGACTTAGGCCTCGTTTTGTAGGGCTCCCCAGTGCGCGGTGCACTGTGCCGCGCGAATTCTTGATTTCGTTCCGGTTTTCACTTCACAGTTGAAAAACTCCTAAAATTACACTTTTTCTCACTTAAATATCTGACACTTTCACTTTTGCCCTTGTTGATAGTATGGTTATGTGCGCGGCTTAATTCCGCATCTTTTGATGTATCACACTGTTGTATAGCTCATCTGGGTGACCGACCACGCCTCTCGTGGTTCGGTTTTTCAACCGCCGTGCCTCAGTGGATCATCGTAGGGGCCTGACTTAGGCCTCATTTTGTAGGGCTCCCCAGTGCGCGGTGCACTGTGCCGCGCGAATTCTTAATTTCGTTCCGGTTTTTGCTTCGCAATTGAAAAACTCCTAAAATTACACTATTTCTCACTTAAATATCTGACACTTTCACTTTTGCACTTGTTGATGGTACGGTTGTGTGCGCAGCTTCATTCCGCGTCTTTTGATGTATCGCACTGCTGCGTAGCTCAACGGGGCTCAAAATCGTCGCTGCTCCCCCCCCCCAGTGGTTCGGTTTTTCAACCGCCGTGCCTCAGTGGATCATCGTAGGGACCTGACTTAGGCCTCATTTTGTAGGGCTCCCCAGTGCGCGGTGCACTGTGCCGCGCGAATTCTTGATTTCGTTCCGGTTTCCACTTCACAGTTGAAGAACTCCTAAAATTACACTTTTCCTCACTTAAATATCTGACACTTTCACTTTTGCACTTGTTGATAGTATGGTTATGTGCGCGGCTTAATTCCGCATCTTTTGATGTATCACACTGCTGTATAGCTCATCTGGGTGACCGACCACGCCTCTCGTGGTTCGGTTTTTCAACCGCCGTGCCTCAGTGGATCATCGTAGAGACCTGACTTAGGCCTCATTTTGTAGGTCTCCCCAGTGCGCGGTGCACTGTGCCGCGCGAATTCTTAATTTCGTTCCGGTTTTCGCTTCGCAATTGAAAAACTCCTAAAATTACACTTTTTCTCACTTAAATATCTGACACTTTCACTTTTGCACTTGTTGATGGTACGGTTGTGTGCGCGGCTTCATTCCGCGTCTTTTGATGTATCGTACTGCTGCGTAGCTCAACGGGGCTCAAAATCGTCGCTGCTCCCCCCCCCCCCAATGGTTCAGTTTTTCAACCGCCGTGCCTCAGTGGATCATCGTGGAGACCTGGCTTAGGCCTCATTTTGTAGGGCTCCCCAGTGCGCGGTGCACTGTGCCACGCGAATTCTTAATTTCGTTCCGGTTTTCGCTTCGCAATTGAGAAACTCCTAAAATTACACTTTTTCTCGCTTAAATATCTGACACTTTCACTTTTACACTTGTTGATAGTATGGTTGTGTGCGCGGCTTAATTCCGCGGCTTTTGATATATCACACTGCTATACCCGTACGCCCCGCGACCGCCCCCACCCCTCGCGCCCAGCAACAGGGCTTCCACGACCGCCCCGGCTCCGCGCGCCCAGCAGCGAGACCCCGATAGCGCCCCCGACCGAGGCCCCCGCGACCCTATCAAAGCGCACCCAGCAGCGACGCATCCGCGATCTCCCCAGCTCCGCGCGCCCAGCAGCGGACCCCCGCAACCGTCCCGCGCCGAGGCCCCCGCGACCCCCCTAGCAACGCGCGCCCAGCAGCGACGCATCCGCGATCTCCCCAGCTCCGCGCGCCTAGCAGCGAGACCCCGATAGCGCCCCCGACCGAGGCCCCCGCGACCCTATCAACGCGCATCCAGCAGCGACGCATCCGCGATCTCCCCAGCTCCGCGCGCCCAGCAGCGAACCCCCGCAACCGTCCCGCGCCGAGGCCCCCGCGACCACCCTAGCAACGCGCCTAGTAGCAATAGCTCCGCAATCTCCCCAGCTCCGCGCGCCCAGCAGCGAGACCCCGCGGCCGTCCCCAGCACCCGAGCCCGGCAGCACCGCACCCCTCGGCCGGCGTCGTCGCCCTCACCCCGAGCGGCGCGCATACACATTGCTGGATAGCCATACATGTATACATCATCCTTATCACAATCAACATCATCCTCTCATCATACGTACTCCCCCCCCCCCCCTGCACTACTTCAGTCGTCCCGCAAACCTATTTTAGCTATAACAATAACATAACCATCCATGTTTGAGGTTGGCCGACCCGGCTCATTATATAAATTAATAACTCCTTAGTTCGATTAATAACACATTAATTCAGTTAATAACATATAAATCAATTAATATAGCAAATTGCTCTATTCGCCCATTTGCATGAATTCCATCATACCTACAAACAGCCGGGGCGAACCGGCAGCTCCCACATTCCCCCGAGCGCGTCACGTGCGCCCGCCGTGCAAGGCCACTATAGTGCGTTCCATGTGGTGCGCCAACAATGTCAACAAGCCGCCATGTTAAAATTATTAAATGTTGAGTTTATTAAATATGATGTTCCCAGGGCTGGCAGTGCTTGTTCGCATAGCTAGCAGGCCCCACAGAAGCCCCCACATGTTCCATCATGTAGACGGGCATTTCTCAAGAGTTTTTCGTGTTTCCTCTTGTATTTCCCAATAAGTTATATTGTTGTAAACTTTAGTAATTTATAGTAGATCACGATAACCCTACTAACTACCACAAAATATGAGATAAGATCATTTTCAATTATCACTTTGACGATACGCCCGTCTACACGATGAGACACGCCGTAGCGAACAGACTATAGTCATATATTCATCCCGATTCCAAAATTGGGGTGTCTAGGTTCGTCGAGAGCTAGGGCAGGGGAGTCGCCTTAGAAAAGAATGCTTTATTCGGTAACTACTGGTTAGAAAATTCTGAAATTTGGAATGTGTGATCTTTATTAGATGGACTATCATATACAATTTCAAAAAAGGGGGGGTAACAGGTTAACTTTCCGAGCTATGGAGGGGAGGAGTTTCCGTAATTTTAAATGCATTTTAGACATAGAAATAATTGAGCTACAGGATTGGGATCAACACAGATCTTATTTAATACTTAGTCTCCTCTTTAACAACTTGAAAATTTTGAAAATTTGGAGAAAGGTCGAAGGGAAAAAGTCAGAAATGAAATATGTTTACGTAAATTGCCTCCAAAGCGGGGGACTTGCTTCAAATAAAGTTGCTTTACTCAAGAACTACAGCTTAGAAAAATCTGAAATTTGGAATATATGTTCTCTATTAACTGGGCTATCGAGCGCAATTCCCAAAATGGGGGGTAACAGATCTACTTTACGAGATATAAAGGGGGGAAGTTGACTGACCCTCGGCCGTTTTTCAAATAGTTCCAATAGTTTACCGAGAGTCATATCTTCATCCTAATTCCAAGATTGGGGTGTCTAGGTTCGTCGGGAGCTAGAGCAGGGGAGTCGCTTTAGAAAATAATGTTTTATTCTGTAACTACTGGTTAGAAAATTCTGAAATTTGGAATGCGTGATCTTTATTAGATGGTCTTTCATTTACAGTTTCAAAATGGGGGGTAACAGGTTAACTTTCCGAGCTATGGGGGGGGGAAAGGTTGAGAGCTATTCCAATACCAGACCGTCAAGCAGAAGGAAAGGGGGGGGAGGGCGCGACTCCTGTGCACTAACATAGTACCTATTTAGTCCTAGGCTATTGTTAACAATTTAGATTCCATGTTTGGAACAGGTTTGGACTTGTTTAAACTTACACGTGTTACAATATTCCGTAAATTTTAAATGCGTTTTAGACATAGAAATAGTTGAGCTACAGAGTTGGGACCAACACAGATCTTATTTTTAGATTTAGCCTAATCTTTAACAACTTGAAAATTTGAAAAACCAAAGGGAAAAGTCAAACTGAAAATATTTACGTAGATTGCCTCCAAAGCGGGGGACTTACTTCAGATAAAATTACTTAACTCGAAAACTACAGCTTAGAAAAATCTGAAATTTGGTATATATGATCTTTATTAACTGGGCTATCGAGCGCAATTCCCGAAATGGGGGGTAACAGATCTACTTTACGAGATATAAGGGGGGAGTTGACTGACCTTCGGTCGGTTTTTCAAATAGTTTCAATAGTTTACCGAAAGTCATATATTCATCCCAATTCCAAGATTGGGGTGTCTAGGTTCGCCGAGAGCTAGGGCAGGGGAGTCGCTTTAGAAAAGAATGTTTATTCGGTAACTACTGGTTAGAAGATTCTGAGATTTGGGATGTGTGATCTTTATTCTTATATGAACTTTCATATACAGTTTCAAAATGGGGGTAGCAGGTTAACTTTCCGAGCTATGGGGGGGGGGGAGAAGTTGAGAGCTATTCCAACCAGCCCGTCAGCAAAGAGGGGAAAAAAGGGGGGGGGGGGGCGCGACTCCCGTGCACTAACATAGTACCTATTTAGACCTAGGCTATTGTTAGCTATTTAGTTGAGTTTAGGTTCCATGTTTGGAACAAGTTTGGACTTGTTTAAGCTTACACGTGTTACAATATTCCGTGATTTTAAATGCGTTTTAGACATAGAAATAATTGAGCTACAGAGTTGGGACCAACACAGATCTTATTTTTAGACTTAGCCTAATACTTAACAACTTGAAAATTTTGAAAAAAGTCAAAGGGAAAAAAGTCAAAAATAAAATATATTTACGTAAATTGCCTCCAAAGCGGGGGACTTGCTTCAGTTAAAATTACTTTACTCAAAAACTACAGCTTAGAAAAATCTGAAATTTGGAATATATGATCTCTATTAGCTGGGCTATCGAGCGCAATGCCCAAAATGGGGGGTAACAGATCTACTTTACGAGATATAAGGGGGGGAAAGTTGACTGACCTTCGGCCGGTTTTTCGAAGCTCGATATCTCAGCTTCCCCTTGGCCTTTTTCAATTTTGAAAACTGGGCCGTGGTCGGCTTAGTGCCCCTCACAATGCTGTATACACAGAACTAACCGAAACGCTTCGGTTCAGAACCTCGTGGCCACGCGGTTTTAGTTTTTTGGGTATTGTGCTTAACTCGCTTATCAGAAAAATCTGAACTAGGTATCAAATGAAAGGTCTTGATGAGACGGACACGCACACACCAAAAAACCACCACCTCAAGGCGACTAATCGAGCAGCGTTTCACTTTGAAGATTTTGCACGTCACCGTTTTCACTTTTTGTCACTTAGCACTTCGAGTATCACTCCGCGGCACTTGGCACTTACACTGTTAGATGCGGAACGTTAATCCGCATCTTTTGATGTATCACTCGCGAAGATCGGGCGAAAAAAATCCTATTTTCTTGATTTTTCGAGCGCGGAGCGTCGGATTTTCGTGGCGTTCGGGGCGGCAGGCAGCGCGCGACTAACCTAACCTAACCTAACCTAACCTAACCTAACCTAACCTAACCTAACCTAACCTAACCTAACCTAACCTAACCTAACCTAACCTAACCTAACCTAACCTAACCTAACCTAACCTAACCTAACCTAACCTAACCTAACCTAACCTAACCTAACCTAACCTAACCTAACCTAACCTAACCTAACCTAACCTAACCTAACCTAACCTAACCTAACCTAACCTAACCTAACCTAACCTAACCTAACCTAACCTAACCTAACCTAACCTAACCTAACCTAACCTAACCTAACCTAACCTAACCTAACCTAACCTAACCTAACCTAACCTAACCTAACCTAACCTAACCTAACCTAACCTAACCTAACCTAACCTAACCTAACCTAACCTAACCTAACCTAACCTAACCTAACCTAACCTAACCTAACCTAACCTAACCTAACCTAACCTAACCTAACCTAACCTAACCTAACCTAACCTAACCTAACCTAACCTAACCTAACCTAACCTAACCTAACCTAACCTAACCTAACCTAACCTAACCTAACCTAACCTAACCTAACCTAACCTAACCTAACCTAACCTAACCTAACCTAACCTAACCTAACCTAACCTAACCTAACCTAACCTAACCTAACCTAACCTAACCTAACCTAACCTAACCTTTTTTTTTTTTTTTTTTTTTTTTTTTTTTTTAACGTAGTGAAAACTCATTTACGAGTACCCCCGGGCCCGGGGGGGCCCGAGCGGTTATGTGGGGCTCTCTCCCCCGTCCTCTTCCCCTGCGGGAAGGGGAGGGGGGAACATACCCACTAAAAACACTACGGCATTGTCCGCGCGCCGGGTTTAGGTAGGCGCCGTGGGTTCCCGAGGATTCGAGCCGACGACGCCCCCCGGCCAGCCCCGGCTTTGGTTAAAATCACCGGGGCCACCTCACCTAGGAGGGAGGAGCCGCAACGCTTCAGCTCCCCCCCCAGACGCGTGGGACCATAAAGCGGGTGGAGGACCCCCGTCCCCAACCCGCTGGTCGCACTAGGGGTTCAGGCGGGCAGCAAAGTGCCGCCGCCTTCGCCCCGTTCGTCTGCGCCGGAACGGGGGCGCGTGGACACACTCCTCGCGCTCCCGTTCCTCGGCTTCCTTCTGGAGCATTATGCACTCGCAGAAGGAAGCCACCTCCTCCCAGGACTCGTCACCCCCATCCAGCATAGCCGAAACTATGCTGTGGAGTGACAAGTCCTGTCCAACAGTGGCCACGAGCTGGCGGCGCTCGTAGGCCCAGCAGGGACACTCCTCCAGCGTATGCTGGGCCGTGTCCTCTGCAGCTCCGCAGTTGTGGCACTGCGGGCTGCTCTCTCTCCCGATTCGGTGGAGATATGCGCCGAAACACCCGTGGCCCGACAGGATCTGGACGAGATGGTACGATATCGTACCAAACTCCCTGTCGAGCCACAGGTCGAGCGAGGGGAGGATAGCCGCTATAGTGCGCGTACCATAGCGGCAGTCCTCCAGCTCCTCCTTCCACCTGTCGCGCATGCGCCGCTGGGTTTGTCGGCGGGCAAAGAGGATTTCCTCTGGGGCCAGCCGATCCCCCCTCGCCTGGGCCTCCCTTTGGGACCAATAAGACGCCGACATGGCCTCGGCGTCTATGTCCCAAGGGGGCGTACCGGCGATCAGGCAGGCCGCCATGTGGGCCACCGTCACATACGCCCTGGCTATTCGGGTGGCGCACACTCGCTGGGGCCGTCGGAGGAGGGCCCTCGTCTTCCTCGTTAACAGGCTAGCCCATATCGGGGCGCCATAGAGGGCCATGCTCCTCACGACGTTGGCGTACAGCCTCCGGCAGGGCGTGAGTGGCCCTCCCACATTCGGCAGTAGTCTGCCGAGGGCTGCCGCAGTGCCCATCAGCTTAGGGGCGAGTTGGACGAAGTGTGCGCCAAAGTCCCACTTCCTGTCCAGGACAAGACCAAGATACTTTATATTGGCCTTGACCTGGACAGGTTCTCCTCCGATAGGGAGTGCGGTGTCGGCCGGGAGGCGCCAGGTGGGGGCCCCAAACACCATGGCGTCCGTCTTCCGCACGTTGACCCTGAGGCCGAGCGCACTGACGCGGTCAATGACCAGTTCGGCCGCAACAGCCGCCCTGCGCAGTGCCTCTTGCCGGTCCCTTCCCCGGACGGCCACCATCGTGTCATCGGCGTAGCAGATGGTGGCCATGCGGGGAAGCTGCTCGCCCCGAATTGCCCAGTCGAACCCAAGGTTCCATAATAGTGGGCCAAGTATGGAACCTTGGGGGACCCCGCACGCCATAGGATGGCTCTTACGCCTGCCGCCGTGATCATAGAGCACTACCCTTCCCTCCAGGTAGTGCCCTATGATCCTCTGCAGGTACCCCGGGATCCGATGGTACCGCAGGGACTCCATAATGACGGAGTAGGGGAGGGTGCCGAAGGCGTTGGCGATATCTAACGATACCGCCACCACCCCCTCCCCCTTGCTGGCCGCCAGGTCGCTAAACTCCTTCAGAGTCTTTATTGCGTCGATCGTCGACCGGCCCTTCCGGAATCCGAACTGGTGCTCGGAGATGTTCGGGCCCACCTCCTCCAGGTGGCTGCGGATCCGGGAGGAGATTATCCGCTCCAGGGCCTTCCCGCACTCGTCCAGGAGGACGATGGGCCGATGGCCTGATGGCGAGTCAGGCGCGCCCCCCGGCTTGGGAATGAGCACCAGCCGCCCCTCCTTCCATACCTTCGGGAAGCGCCCCTCCTGCAGACACTGGTCCAGGAGGTCCTTAAAGCGCTCCCCGAGGTATTGAAGGGCGATGGGGATCACCCTCGCGGGCACGCCGTCCGGGCCTGGGGCCTTTTTGCATGCCCGGAGGCGGTCCGTGATCCACATCATTTCATCCTGGTTGATCCTGGGAATTATGGGATCCTCTCCTGGCTCCTCCGGGGGGGCCATCCTCGGAGGCTCGAACTCCGGCGCCGGAGGGAAAAGGACGCCGACGATCCTCTCAAGGAGCCCTGGCTCCAGGGAGTCCATGGGGGGGGCACGCTTGACCTTTTCCCGCACCATCTTGTACGGGCGCCCCCATGGATCCCTCTCCAGTGTGGCCAGGAACTCCTCGTGTGCGGCGTCCTTGGCCTTGGTGATTGCCAGCTGCAGGGTCTCCTTGGCCTCCTTGAGGGCCCTATGGAGGACCTCCTCCTCGGCGGCCGTGTGCGCCACCCTCCGCCTGCAGCGGGTGTAGGCGCGGCGCGCGCGGTTGCTGGCGGCCCGAAGATTGGCTATTTCCTCGGACCACCAGTAGACCCCCGTTTTATCCGGGAGCCTCCGCATCCGCGGCATGGCCGCGTCACATACCGCGGTGAGCGCCTCGCGGAATCGGGCCGCCTTTCCGTCGACGTCCAGATCGTCGGGTGGGGGGGCGTTCCAGGCCTCCACCACTGCCGCCTCCTCCGCCATGCCGGGGTCGAATCTGGAGAGGACCCAGCGCGGGAAGGTCGACCTCCTCCCCGCCGGCGGCCGCTGTGCCGGCTGCGAGGCGGAGACCCTCATCCGAATATAGCGGTGGTCGGAGAGGGTCTCTACGTCCTCAAGGACACGCCAGTCCGCAATGCGTGCGGCTAGGGCGGGGGTCGCGAACGTTATGTCCACGATGGACCCCCCCTGCCTGCGCACGCACGTGTCCACGCTGCCTCTGTTGGCCACCTCCAGCCCGATGGCAGCCGCCCAGCCCTCTAACTTGGCCCCTCTCTGGTCCGTGATGGGGGAACCCCACGCCGCGCCTTTGGCGTTGAAGTCCCCCATCACAAGCAGCTGCGCTGGGGCAACTCCCCCTGCGGCTCGCCCTAGATCCGCAAGGAAGGCCTCGAAGGCCGCCAGCGGCCTGTTGGGGGAGAAATAGACCGCAATTATTGCAGTCTCTCCCCACTTGGCCGCTACGTACCCCGGGCCCTCTCCGATCTTGTGGAGGGGGGGGGAGTTCCCGTTCGTCGGGACAACGATGGCTGCAAGGCCGTCCGGAGATCCCGCCCAGTTTCTTTGGGGCGGAACGTAATATGGTTCCGCCACCACCGCAACCTTTATGCCCCACTCCGCCATGGCCTGCATGAGCAGGTCTTGAGCCCTGGCGGAGTGGTTCACATTCGCCTGGAGGATCTCGCAATGCTGGTGTACTGGCATTAAGACACCTGCATTGCGAGTTCCTCCTGTGCCTTCGGGCTTTCATCTTGGGGGGGGCTGGACCGGGGCGCGCGGTCCTTCCCCCTGACTGTGGGTGGGGCACATTTGTCCCCACCCATGACGTGGCCATGGGGCCGTCCCGCCGCAGCGCATACCGCGCACTTGGGCTGCGCCTGGCAGTCCACTGCTAGGTGTCCCTCCTTTCCGCATCGGAAGCACTTTCCTGTGTACTCCGCGGCGGAGGGGCACGTGGCCCGGGTGTGGCCCAGCGCCATGCACTTAAAGCAGCGCATGGGCAGGGCCACCAGGGGCGTCACGGCTGCTTTCGTCCAGCCAATCTGGATGTGGCCCTCCTTGGCCACCTCCTTGGCAGCCGTCGCTGGGCACCGTACGAAAACGGTTCCCCGCCCCCAGCCTCTCTCGCTGAGGGCCCCGACCTTGACCAGGGCCACCTGGCAGCCCCCTTTAGCCGCGACGGCCGCCGCCACCTCATCCCGGCCCACGGTATCGTCAAGCCCGGAGAGCTTGAGCTCTGCGAACTTCGTGGGCCGGGTGATTTCGGCCACGTCCCCCACCACTTCGCGGAGCTTCTCCGCCATGCGGTCCGCGGTGGCTTCGGGGGTGTCTCCCTTCACCTCCAGCAGCTTGGAGCCGGTCATAGACTTCCTCATCTGGACCGACTCCAGTCCAAAGTCGGCCAGCCTGACGCCGGCCCTAGCCCACACCATTACATCGGTGTAGGTGACCAGCTTGCCCTCCCTCTGTGCCCTCTCCTTGAGGGTCAGGACCACAGCTGCCGTACGGGGCACCACCACCTTCACTGCCTTCGGCTTGGGGGTCTTGGGGGGTGTGGCCGGGGAGGTGGCCTTCTTCCCCTTTCCCTTCCTCCTTACCACCTCCGACCAGGGGGCTTCCTGGCGCTGGGGCGTGGCTTGGGGTTGGGACCCCCTCTCCCCGCTCGTCCCCGCCCTGGGGGGGGACGAACTTGGCGGATTTGGCGGAGCGTTAGGGCGCTCCACCGCCTTGGTCCTCTTAGCCGGTGTCGGGCCGCTCCCTCCCCCCGCCTTTTTGCCACTTTGGGCTGACGGAGGTGGGGGCGGAGGAGGCATGAGGTTTTCCTCCTGCCTCTTCTTCGGCTGTACGACCTTCTGGGGTTCCCTCGTGGCCCCCCCTACCAGGTTCGGCTGGGTCCTGGGGCGGGGTGGGGGTGCCGTCTTCCTGTCCGCGGCAAGTGGCGGCCTGAGGACGGGCTCCGGCGGGAGGCGCGTCTCCAGCTCCCCCAGGCGGGCGTTGATCATCCCGCCCAGGGATGTCAGCAGGTCGCGCCTGAGCTCCTCCATGGCCTCTTTCAGCCCCCCCCTCTCTTCGACAGCTGAGGCCTCTCTGCGCGCTGCGGAGGCTGTGCCTTGCGCCTCTGTGTAGGCCGCCTTAAAGGCTCTCAGCTCCGAGCGGACATTGTCCAACTCCCTCGCGAGCCTGGCGTTGTCCGCCCGGAGTCTGCGCTGCTCCTCGGTAGGGGAGACCACGCGCAACTCCTCAATGGCCTCAAAGGCCTCGGCGGCCGCGTCATTCAGCAGGCCCTTGATCCGCCCATTGATGTTGCCGCACTTGGCAACGTTCCCTCGGATAGAGAGAACGCTACGGAGTGCGGCGGCGGCGAGCTCCTCCCTGCTCTTCTCCTGGGGAGTGCGAACGTCGTCACCGCTCTTGGGCGACTTCTTACGGCGGGATTGCTTGGGACGGAAGGTTCGGTCCCCCTGATCCTCCTGGTCGTTGGAGTCCTCGTCGCTGCCGAGGCCCTCCAACTTCCTCCGCGCAGAGGCCATGAAGGCGTAGGCCCCCATACTGCGCTTTCCGTGTCCTCCCCTGGATGAGGACTTCACCTTGGCAGGCACCACCTCCTCTGCCCCGCTGGACTTTGACCTTTTAAGGGGAGCCCTTTTGGCGTCCCCCTTGGGTCCCTCCCGCAGAAGGCTGGACAGAACAGCCTCCTCCGTCTCCTCCTCCATGTCGGAGGTCTCCGAGAACTCCACGGTCTGACACCCGAGTTCCGACCCCGTGTCCCCCCCCTCGAACGCCTCCGACTCCGTCGTCCCCTCGACGCTGGGCTCAAAGAGAGAGCCGTTCCCCACCTTAATCCCCTTTTTCCCTCCCCCGTACAGCAACGCCGGAAAGTTAAGCCGGTAAGAGGACGCCCCCGGCAAAAAATTCCCAGCGGGAGATCCGCTCCTGGAATTTTCTTCCTGACCCTTGTCAGGGATGGCCGATGACCCGGCCCCCTCCCCCAAACTCCCCCCCCCCCGTAGCACCCCCCGTTTGGGAGCTACTCCGGGTCCTAACCCCCGAGTTATGATTACTCATAACTCCCCCCCCCTCCCGTCCGATGTCCCACCGGACCCCCCCCCCCAGAACCCCTGCAGGTTCTACAACCCCCCCCCCTTGCTACAAACCCCCCCCTACCAGGTTGGTTTCACCAGAAGGGCGAAACCTAACCCAAAAACGGTC
>OW028726.1:9830000-10072500 GCA_932294345.1 Pandemis cinnamomeana | reverse complement strand
GAGCAAGGGGCCAAGCACGGATCCCTGGGGCACGCCACAGGCCATGGGCCGACTCCTGCGCCTTCCGCCGTGATCGTAGAGCACTACCCTCCCGTCAAGGTAGTGCCCTACGATCTTCTGCAGGTACTCCGGTATGCGGTGGTACCGGAGGGACTCCTCTATGACCGAGTAGGGGAGGGTGCCAAAAGCGTTGGCGATATCCAGGGATACCGCCACCACTCCCTCCCCTTTCTCCGCGGCAAGATCGCACCACTCCTTTAGGGCCCCGATGGCGTCCAATGTCGACCGGCCAGCCCTGAATCCGAACTGCCGGTCCGACATGTTGGGGCCCACTTCCCGCAGATGTGTCTGGATGCGGCGGGCGATGATGCGCTCCAGAGACTTGCCCGCCTCGTCCAGGAGGACTATGGGCCTGTGCGCAGAGGGCAGGTCCGGCGCGCGTCCCGGTTTCGGGATCAGGACCAGTCGGCCCTCCTTCCACACTTTGGGGAAGCGCCCCACCTCCAGACACTCGTCATAGAGGTCTCTGAGGCGCCCCCCTAGGTGCTGCAGGGCGATGGGAATCACCCTAGCCGGGACTCCGTCTGGTCCCGGAGCCTTTTTACAGACCCGGAGACGGTCTACCACCATCATCCACTCGTCCTCGTCAATCCTCGGGACGGGGGCGGGCGGATGTGTTCGCTCCTCCAAGGGGGCCGACATCCTCGGGGGCGTAAAGTCCGGCGCCGGCGGGAAGAGCACCTCCATCGTCCTGTTTAGGAGTTCCGGCTCCAGGGAGTCCATGGGGGGGGCGCGCTTCATTTTGTTCCGTATGACCCTGTACGGACGCCCCCATGGATCCCTGTCGAGTGTGGCCAGGAACTCCTCATGAGCCGCATCTTTTGCCTTGGCGATGGCTGTCTGGAGCGCCTCCTTCGCCGCCTTCAGCCTGCTGTGGAGGAGCTCCTCCTCTTCGGCGGAGTGGACCCGTCTCCGCCTGCAGTGCGTGTATGCCCGGCGGGCGCGGTTGCTGGTGGTTCGGAGGGTCGCGATCTCCTCGGACCACCAGTACACGCTCTGCTTGGCCGGCATCCTCGCGACTCGAGGCATGGCGGCGTCGCATACAGCGGTCAATGACTCGCGGAAGCGGGCCGCCTTCTCGTCCACTCCCAGGGACGTGGGTGGGGGGGCGCACCACGACTCCACCACTGCTGCCTCTTCCGCCATTCCCGGGTCGAAGCGGGTCATGACCCACCGCGGGAAGCTCGTCCTTCTCCCCGCTGGCGGCTGCAGCGGCGAGGCGGAGACCCTCATCCGAATGTACATGTGGTCGGATAGGGTCTCCACGTCCTCCAGGACGCGCCAATCTGCGATCCGTGCGGCTAGGGTAGGGGTCGCGAACGTGATGTCCACGATGGACCCCCCCTGCCTACGCACACACGTGTTGGCCGCGCCTTGATTGGCCACCTGGAGCCCGGTGGCCACCGCCCAGTCCCGAAGGGCCGCACCTTTAGGATCTGTGCGGGGGGAGCCCCACGCTGCGCTTTTTGCGTTGAGGTCCCCCATCAGCAGAATCTGTGCCGGGGCGACCCTTCCGACCACTCTCCCCAGGCCCTCGAGGAAGGACTCGAAGTCTGAGAGCGGCCTATTCGGGGAGAAGTAGACCGCGATGATCACGGTCTCTCCCCACTTGGCCGCTACGTACCCCGGTCCCTCCTCAATCTTGCGGAGGGGGGGGAAGTCTCCAGTCGTTGGGACCACAACAGCCACTAGGCCATCCGTCGACCCCGCCCAGTTGGGTTGGGGGGGGACGTAATATGGCTCTGCCACCACACCTGCCGCTATGCCCCACTCCGCCATGACCTGCATAATCAGGTCCTGAGCGCGGGCGGAGTGGTTTGCGTTCGTCTGAAGGAGCTCGTAATGCGGGTGTACTGGCATTAGGACACCTGCATTACGAGTTCCTCTTGCCCCGTTGGGCTGCCGTCCTTAGGAGTGTTGCCCTGGGTCACACGGGTCTTCCCCCTGACCTTGGGCGGGACACATTTCTCCCCACCCATTACATGGCCATGAGGCCTGCCCGCTTCCGCGCACACCACGCACTTGGGCTTGGCCTCGCAATTTGCCGCGAGGTGCCCCTCCTCTCCGCAGCGGAAGCACCTTGCCCCGTGCTCCGCAGCGGAGGGGCACGTGACCCTGGTATGGCCCAGCGCCATGCACTTAAAGCAGCGCATGGGCAGGGCCGCAAGGGGCATTACAGTGGCCTTCATCCATCCCACTTGTATGTGGCCCTCCGCAACGATGGCCTTGGCGGCCGTCGCTGGGCACCGCAGAATGACGGCGCCCCGCCCAAAGGCTCTCTCGCTCAGGGCTCCGGCTCTCTCGCTCAGGGCTCCGGCTCTCTCGCTCAGGGCTCCGGCTCTCTCGCTCAGGGCTCCGGCTCTCTCGCTCAGGGCTCCAACCTAACCTAACCTAACCTAACCTAACCTAACCTAACCTAACCTAACCTAACCTAACCTAACCTAACCTAACCTAACCTAACCTAACCTAACCTAACCTAACCTAACCTAACCTAACCTAACCTAACCTAACCTAACCTAACCTAACCTAACCTAACCTAACCTAACCTAACCTAACCTAACCTAACCTAACCTAACCTAACCTAACCTAACCTAACCTAACCTAACCTAACCTAACCTAACCTAACCTAACCTAACCTAACCTAACCTAACCTAACCTAACCTAACCTAACCTAACCTAACCTAACCTAACCTAACCTAACCTAACCTAACCTAACCTAACCTAACCTAACCTAACCTAACCTAACCTAACCTAACCTAACCTAACCTAACCTAACCTAACCTAACCTAACCTAACCTAACCTAACCTAACCTAACCTAACCTAACCTAACCTAACCTAACCTAACCTAACCTAACCTAACCTAACCTAACCTAACCTAACCTAACCTAACCTAACCTAACCTAACCTAACCTAACCTAACCTAACCTAACCTAACCTAACCTAACCTAACCTAACCTAACCTAACCTAACCTAACCTAACCTAACCTAACCTAACCTAACCTAACCTAACCTAACCTAACCTAACCTAACCTAACCTAACCTAACCTAACCTAACCTAACCTAACCTAACCTAACCTAACCTAACCTAACCTAACCTAACCTAACCTAACCTAACCTAACCTAACCTAACCTAACCTAACCTAACCTAACCTAACCTAACCTAACCTAACCTAACCTAACCTAACCTAACCTAACCTAACCTAACCTAACCTAACCTAACCTAACCTAACCTAACCTAACCTAACCTAACCTAACCTAACCTAACCTAACCTAACCTAACCTAACCTAACCTAACCTAACCTAACCTAACCTAACCTAACCTAACCTAACCTAACCTAACCTAACCTAACCTAACCTAACCTAACCTAACCTAACCTAACCTAACCTAACCTAACCTAACCTAACCTAACCTAACCTAACCTAACCTAACCTAACCTAACCTAACCTAACCTAACCTAACCTAACCTAACCTAACCTAACCTAACCTAACCTAACCTAACCTAACCTAACCTAACCTAACCTAACCTAACCTAACCTAACCTAACCTAACCTAACCTAACCTAACCTAACCTAACCTAACCTAACCTAACCTAACCTAACCTAACCTAACCTAACCTAACCTAACCTAACCTAACCTAACCTAACCTAACCTAACCTAACCTAACCTAACCTAACCTAACCTAACCTAACCTAACCTAACCTAACCTAACCTAACCTAACCTAACCTAACCTAACCTAACCTAACCTAACCTAACCTAACCTAACCTAACCTAACCTAACCTAACCTAACCTAACCTAACCTAACCTAACCTAACCTAACCTAACCTAACCTAACCTAACCTAACCTAACCTAACCTAACCTAACCTAACCTAACCTAACCTAACCTAACCTAACCTAACCTAACCTAACCTAACCTAACCTAACCTAACCTAACCTAACCTAACCTAACCTAACCTAACCTAACCTAACCTAACCTAACCTAACCTAACCTAACCTAACCTAACCTAACCTAACCTAACCTAACCTAACCTAACCTAACCTAACCTAACCTAACCTAACCTAACCTAACCTAACCTAACCTAACCTAACCTAACCTAACCTAACCTAACCTAACCTAACCTAACCTAACCTAACCTAACCTAACCTAACCTAACCTAACCTAACCTAACCTAACCTAACCTAACCTAACCTAACCTAACCTAACCTAACCTAACCTAACCTAACCTAACCTAACCTAACCTAACCTAACCTAACCTAACCTAACCTAACCTAACCTAACCTAACCTAACCTAACCTAACCTAACCTAACCTAACCTAACCTAACCTAACCTAACCTAACCTAACCTAACCTAACCTAACCTAACCTAACCTAACCTAACCTAACCTAACCTAACCTAACCTAACCTAACCTAACCTAACCTAACCTAACCTAACCTAACCTAACCTAACCTAACCTAACCTAACCTAACCTAACCTAACCTAACCTAACCTAACCTAACCTAACCTAACCTTTTTTTTTTTTTTTTTTTTTTTTTTTTTTTTTTTTTTTTTTTTTTTTTTTTTAACGTAGTGAAAACTCATTTACGAGTACCCCCGGGCCCGGGGGGGCCCGAGCGGTTATGTGGGGCTCTCTCCCCCGTCCTCTTCCCCTGCGGGAAGGGGAGGGGGGAACATACCCACTAAAAACACTACGGCATTGTCCGCTCGCCGGGTTTAGGTAGGCGCCGTGGGTTCCCGAAGATTCGAGCCGACGACGCCCCCCGGCCAGCCCCGGCTTTGGTTAAAATCACCGGGGCCACCTCACCTAGGAGGGAGGAGCCGCAACGCTTCAGCTCCCCCCCCAGACGCGTGGGACCGTAAAGGCGGGTGGAGGACCCCCGTCCCCAACCCGCTGGTCGCACTAGGGGTTCAGACGGGCGGCAAAGTGCCGCCGCCTTCGCCCCGTTCGTCTGCGCCGGAACGGGGGCGCATGGACACACTCCTCGCGCTCCCGTTCCTCGGCTTCCTTTTGGAGCATTATGCTCTCACAAAAGGAAGCCACCTCCTCCCAGGACTCGTCACCCCCATCCAGCATAGCCGTGACTATGCTGTGGAGTGACAAGTCCTGTCGTCCGATGGCCGCCACGAGCTGGCGCCGCTCGTAGTCCCAACAGGGACACTCCTCCACGGTGTGCTGGGCTGTGTCATCCGCTGCACCGCAATTGTGGCACTGAGAGCTCTCCTCTCGGCCGATGCGGTGCAGGTAGTGCCCGAAGCACCCGTGCCCTGTTAGGACTTGGACCAGGTGATAGTTCAGCGGTCCGAACTCCCTGTCCAGCCACAGGTCCATCTGTGGGAGGATTGCCGCTATGGTCCTCGTACCATATCGGCAATCCTCCAGCGCCTCCTTCCATCTGTCGCGCATACGACGATGGGTTTGACGGCGGGCGTGGAGCACTTCCTCCGGGGCCAGCCTGTCCCCTCTCGCCAGGGCCTCTTTTTGGGACCGGTAGGTCTCCGCCATTGCCGCTGCGTCCACATCCCAGGGCGGTGTCCCTGCAATGAGGCAGGCCGCCATGTGTGCCACCGTCACATACGCCCTTATAATGCGGATGGCACAAATCCTCTGTGGCCGTCGGAGGAGGGATCGGGTCTGCGCCGACAGCCGGTCTGCCCAAATTGGTGCGCCGTAGAGGGCCATACTGCGCACCACTCCGGCGAACAGTCGCCTGCAAGGCGCACTGGGACCGGCCACATTAGGCATCAGCCTAGCCAGGGCTGAAGCAGTGCCCATTAGGCGGGGAGCCAACCGGGTAAAGTGCTCCCGGAAGTCCCACTTCCTGTCCAGGACAAGACCAAGATATTTCATGTTGGCCTTGACCTGGACAGGCTGGCCTCCGATGGGGAGCACCGCATCCGCCGGGATGCGCCATCGGGGCGCTCCAAAGACCATGGCATCTGTTTTGGCTACTGCCACGTCTAGCCCGAGCGCCCCAATGCGGTCCACCACCAGCTCAGCAGCAACTGCTGCTCTGCGGAGCGTCTCCTCCATGTTGCTTCCCCGCACGACCACAAGCGTGTCGTCGGCGTAACACATCGTGGCCATGCGGGGAAGCTGCACCCCCCGTATGGCCCAGTCGAACCCCAGGTTCCAGAGCAAGGGGCCAAGCACGGATCCCTGGGGCACGCCACAGGCCATGGGCCGACT
This sequence comes from Pandemis cinnamomeana, assembly GCA_932294345.1. Taxonomy (NCBI): domain Eukaryota; kingdom Metazoa; phylum Arthropoda; class Insecta; order Lepidoptera; family Tortricidae; genus Pandemis; species Pandemis cinnamomeana. The sequence goes on along the minus strand of OW028726.1, from coordinate 10,066,251 downwards.
CCTGCGCCTTCCGCCGTGATCGTAGAGCACTACCCTCCCGTCAAGGTAGTGCCCTACGATCTTCTGCAGGTACTCCGGTATGCGGTGGTACCGGAGAGACTCTTCGATGACCGAGTAGGGGAGGGTGCCAAATGCGTTGGCGATGTCCAGGGACACCGCCACCACTCCTTCCCCCTTTTCCGCAGCCAGGTCGCACCACTCCTTCAGGGCCCCGATGGCGTCCAATGTCGACCGGCCAGCCCTGAACCCGAACTGCCGGTCCGACATGTTGGGGCCCACTTCCCGCAGATGTGTCTGGATGCGGCGGGCGATGATGCGCTCCAGAGACTTGCCCGCTTCGTCCAGGAGGACAATGGGCCTGTGCGCAGAGGGCAGGTCCGGCGCGCGTCCCGGCTTCGGGATCAGGACCAGTCGGCCCTCCTTCCATACTTTGGGGAAGCGCCCCACCTCCAGACACTCGTTATAGAGGTCTCTGAGGCGCCCCCCCAGGTGCTGTAGGGCGATCGGAATCACCCTAGCCGGGACTCCGTCTGGTCCCGGGGCCTTCTTACAGACCCGGAGACGGTCCACCACCATCATCCACTCGTCGTCGTCGATCCTCGGGACGGGGGCGGGTGGATGTATGCGCTCCCCCAAGGGGGCCGACATCCTCGGGGGAGTAAAGTCCGGCGCCGGCGGGAAGAGCACCTCCAGCGCCCTCTCTAGGAGTTCCGGCTCCAGCGAATCCATGGGGGGTGCGCGCCTCATTTTGTTCCGTACAAGCCTGTACGGACGCCCCCATGGATCCCTGTCGAGTGTTGCCAGGAACTCCTCATGCGCCGCGTCCTTGGCCTTGGCAATGGCCGTCTGGAGCGCCTCCTTGGCCTCCTTCAGCCTCCCGTGGAGGAGCTCCTCCTCTTCGGCGGAGTGGACCCTTCGCCGCCGGCAATGCGTGTATGCCCGGCGGGCGCGGTTGCTGGTGGCTCGGAGGGCCGCGATCTCCTCCGACCACCAGTACACGCTTTGCTTGGCCGGCATCCTCGCGACTCGAGGCATGGCGGCGTCGCATACCGCGGTCAGCGACTCGCGGAAGCGAGCCGCCTTCTCGTCCACCCCTAGGGACGCGGGTGGGGGGGCGCACCACGCCTCCACCACTGCGGCCTCCTCCGCCATTCCCGGGTCAAAACGCGTGAGGACCCACCGCGGGAAGCTCGGTCTTGTCCTCGCCGGAGGCTGCAGCGGCGAGGCGGAGACCCTCATCCGAATGTACCTGTGGTCGGATAGGGTCTCCACGTCCTCCAGGACGCGCCAATCAGCGATCCGTGTGGCTAGGACAGGGGTCGCGAACGTGACGTCCACGATGGACCCCCCCTGTCGACGCACACACGTATTGGCCGCGCCCCGGTTGACCACCTCGAGCCCGGTGGCCACCGCCCAGTCTCGAAGGACCGCCCCTTTCAGGTCTGTGTGGGGGGATCCCCACGCGGCGCTCTTCGCGTTGAGGTCCCCCAGTAGCACGATGTCTGCCGGGGCGGCCCTTCCGACCACTCTCCCCAGCTCTTCGAGGTAGGCCTCAAAGTCAGCCAAGGGCCTGTTAGGGGAGAAGTAGACGCCGATGACGGTCGTCTTGCCCCATCGGGTCGCCACGTATCCCGGCCCATCCTCGATCCGTGAGAGAGGGGGGGAGTCGCCGGCAGTCGGGACCACCACGGCCACTTTCCCGTCCGCTGACCCTGCCCAGTTGGGTTGGGGGGGGGCGTAATAGGGCTCCGCCACCACAGCTAGCGCTATGCGCCACTCCGCCATGACCTGCATTATGAGGTCTTGAGCGCGGGCGGAGTGGTTAGCATTCGTCTGCAGGAGCTCGTAATGCGGGTGTGCTGGCATTAGGACACCTGCATTACGAGTTCCTCTTCTGCCCTAGGGCTGTCCTCCGGGGTGCGGACCCGGGTCGCATGGGTCTTGCCCCTTACCCTTGGGGGGGCGCACTTGTCCCCACCCATTACGTGGCCGTGAGGCCGGCCCGCTTCCGCGCATACTGCGCACTTCGGTGTGCCCTCGCAGCTGGCCGCGCGGTGCCCCTCCTCGCCGCATCGGAAGCACTTGGCCCCGTGCTCGGCAGCGGAAGGGCACGTGGCCCTAGTGTGGCCCAGCGCCATGCACTTGAAGCAGCGCATGGGCAGGGCCACAAGGGGCGTCACGGTGGCCTTCGCCCACCCCACCTGTATTCGGCCCTCCTTGGCGATGGCCTTGGCAGCCGTCGCTGGGCACCGTAGGAAGACGGCGCCCCGCCCAAAGGATTTTTCCCTCAGGGCCCCGACCTTGACTTGGGCCACGTCGCAGCCCCCCATGGCCGCGATGGCCGCCGCTATCTCATCCCGGCCCACCGTCTCGTCAAGCCCAGAGAGCTTGAGCTCGGCGTATTTCGTGGGCCGGGTGATGTCGGCCACGTCCCCCACCACCTCCCGCAGTTTTGCCGCCAAGCGGTCTGCGGTGGCTTCGGGGTTGTCCCCTGCCACTTCCAGCATCTTGGCGTCGGTCATTGTTGTCCTCAACTTGACCGACTCCAAGCCGAAGTCCGCCAGCTGGACTCCGGTTCTGGCCCACACCATCACCTGCGTGTAGGTGACGTCTTTGCCCCCCCTCTGCGCCCTCTCTTTGAGGGTTATCACCACCACTGCAGTGCGGGGGACCACCACCTTTACCGGCTTAGCCTTCGGGGCTGCCTTTGGGGGGGCATTAGGGGGCTTGGTGCCCCCTTTCTTCCCCCTGTTCCTCCTCACCACCGTTGACCAGGGTTCTTCCTGGGGCTGGGGGGCTGCCAGGGGTTGGGGCCCACCCTGTCCGCTTGTCCCCGCCTTGGGGGGCGGATTTTGCGGCACCTGGTTGGGCCGCGCCGTCGGCTGCGCTCTCGAGGCTGGCGTTGGGCCACCCTTGCCCGCCTCCTTGCCCGCCTTTTTGCCACTTTGGGCTGGCGGGGTCGGTGGGGGGGGCGTCGGGTTGGCCGTCTGCTTCCTCTTCTCTTGAGCCTTTGATGGCTCCCTCGCGTCGCCCCCAACCAAGCCGGACTGGGCTCTGGGGCGAGGGGGCGGCGGCGCCCTCTTGTCGGCAACCTAACCTAACCTAACCTAACCTAACCTAACCTAACCTAACCTAACCTAACCTAACCTAACCTAACCTAACCTAACCTAACCTAACCTAACCTAACCTAACCTAACCTAACCTAACCTAACCTAACCTAACCTAACCTAACCTAACCTAACCTAACCTAACCTAACCTAACCTAACCTAACCTAACCTAACCTAACCTAACCTAACCTAACCTAACCTAACCTAACCTAACCTAACCTAACCTAACCTAACCTAACCTAACCTAACCTAACCTAACCTAACCTAACCTAACCTAACCTAACCTAACCTAACCTAACCTAACCTAACCTAACCTAACCTAACCTAACCTAACCTAACCTAACCTAACCTAACCTAACCTAACCTAACCTAACCTAACCTAACCTAACCTAACCTAACCTAACCTAACCTAACCTAACCTAACCTAACCTAACCTAACCTAACCTAACCTAACCTAACCTAACCTAACCTAACCTAACCTAACCTAACCTAACCTAACCTAACCTAACCTAACCTAACCTAACCTAACCTAACCTAACCTAACCTAACCTAACCTAACCTAACCTAACCTAACCTAACCTAACCTAACCTAACCTAACCTAACCTAACCTAACCTAACCTAACCTAACCTAACCTAACCTAACCTAACCTAACCTAACCTAACCTAACCTAACCTAACCTAACCTAACCTAACCTAACCTAACCTAACCTAACCTAACCTAACCTAACCTAACCTAACCTAACCTAACCTAACCTAACCTAACCTAACCTAACCTAACCTAACCTAACCTAACCTAACCTAACCTAACCTAACCTAACCTAACCTAACCTAACCTAACCTAACCTAACCTAACCTAACCTAACCTAACCTAACCTAACCTAACCTAACCTAACCTAACCTAACCTAACCTAACCTAACCTAACCTAACCTAACCTAACCTAACCTAACCTAACCTAACCTAACCTAACCTAACCTAACCTAACCTAACCTAACCTAACCTAACCTAACCTAACCTAACCTAACCTAACCTAACCTAACCTAACCTAACCTAACCTAACCTAACCTAACCTAACCTAACCTAACCTAACCTAACCTAACCTAACCTAACCTAACCTAACCTAACCTAACCTAACCTAACCTAACCTAACCTAACCTAACCTAACCTAACCTAACCTAACCTAACCTAACCTAACCTAACCTAACCTAACCTAACCTAACCTAACCTAACCTAACCTAACCTAACCTAACCTAACCTAACCTAACCTAACCTAACCTAACCTAACCTAACCTAACCTAACCTAACCTAACCTAACCTAACCTAACCTAACCTAACCTAACCTAACCTAACCTAACCTAACCTAACCTAACCTAACCTAACCTAACCTAACCTAACCTAACCTAACCTAACCTAACCTAACCTAACCTAACCTAACCTAACCTAACCTAACCTAACCTAACCTAACCTAACCTAACCTAACCTAACCTAACCTAACCTAACCTAACCTAACCTAACCTAACCTAACCTAACCTAACCTAACCTAACCTAACCTAACCTAACCTAACCTAACCTAACCTAACCTAACCTAACCTAACCTAACCTAACCTAACCTAACCTAACCTTTTTTTTTTTTTTTTTTTTTTTTTTTTTTTTTTTTTTTTTTTTTTAACGTAGTGAAAACTCATTTACGAGTACCCCCGGGCCCGGGGGGGCCCGAGCGGTTATGTGGGGCTCTCTCCCCCGTCCTCTTCCCCTGCGGGAAGGGGAGGGGGGAACATACCCACTAAAAACACTACGGCATTGTCCGCGCGCCGGGTTTAGGTAGGCGCCGTGGGTTCCCGAGGATTCGAGCCGACGACGCCCCCCGGCCAGCCCCGGCTTTGGTTAAAATCACCGGGGCCACCTCACCTAGGAGGGAGGAGCCGCAACGCTTCGGCTCCCCCCCCAGACGCGTGGGACCATAAAGCGGGTGGAGGACCCCCGTCCCCAACCCGCTGGTCGCACTAGGGGTTCAGGCGGGCAGCAAAGTGCCGCCGCCTTCGCCCCGTTCGTCTGCGCCGGAACGGGGGCGCGTGGACACACTCCTCGCGCTCCCGTTCCTCGGCTTCCTTCTGGAGCATTACGCACTCACAGAAGGAAGCCACCTCCTCCCAGGACTCGTCACCCCTATCCAGCATAGCCGAAACTATGCTGTGGAGTGACAAGTCCTGTCCAACAGCAGCCACGAGCTGGCTGCGCTCGTAGCTCCAGCAGGGACACTCCTCCAGTGTATGCTGGGCTGTATCTTCCAGAGCCCCGCAATTGTGGCAGCGGGGGCTGTCTTCTCGCCCGATGCGGAACAGGTATGCACCAAAACACCCGTGGCCCGACAGGATCTGCACGAGATGGTACGACATCGTACCAAACTCCCTGTCGAGCCACAGGTCGAGAGAGGGGAGGATAGCCGCTATAGTGCGCGTTCCATAGCGGCAGTCCTCCAGCTCCTCTTTCCACCTGTCCCGCATGCGCCGCTGTGTTTGACGGCGTGCGTGGAGGATCTCCTCTGGGGCGAGTCTGTCTCCCCTTGCCTGTGCCTCCCTTTGGGACCAATAGCACTCCGACATGGTCTCGGCGTCTATGTCCCAAGGGGGCGTACCGGCAATCAGGCAGGCCGCCATATGGGCCACCGTCACGTATGCCCTAGCGATCCGCGTGGCACACGCTCGCTGGGGCCGTCGGAGGAGGGCCCTCGTCCTCCGCGTGAGCCTGCTAGCCCAGATCGGGGCGCCGTACAGGGCCATGCTGCGTACGACGTTCGCGTACAGCCTCCGGCAGGGCGTGAGAGGCCCTCCCACGTTCGGCAGTAGCCTGCCGAGGGCTGCCGCGGTGCCCATCAGCCGGGGACCGAGTTTGTCGAAGTGTGCGACAAAGTCCCACTTCCTGTCCAGGACAAGACCAAGATATTTTAAATTGGCCTTGACCTGGACAGGCTCTCCTCCAATTTGGAGTGCGGTGTCGGCCGGGATACGCCAGGTGGGGGCCCCAAACACCATGGCGTCCGTCTTCCTCACATTCACCCTGAGGCCGAGTGCGCTGATGCGGTCCACAACCAGCTCTGCCGCAACAGCCGCCCTGCGCAGGGTCTCCTGCTTGTCTCTTCCCCGGACGGCCACCATCGTATCATCGGCGTAACAGATGGTGGTCATGCGGGGAAGCTGCACCCCCCGGATGGCCCAGTCGAACCCAAGGTTCCATAATAGCGGGCCAAGTATGGAACCTTGGGGGACCCCGCAAGCCATGGGCCGGCTCTGCCGCCTGCCGCCGTGATCATAGAGCACTACCCTTCCCTCTAGGTAGTGCCCTATGATCCTCTGCAGGTACCAGGGGATCCTGTGGTACCGCAGGGACTCCCGTATGACGGAGTAGGGGAGGGTGCCGAAGGCGTTGGCGATATCTAGCGATACCGCCACCACCCCCTCCCCCTTGCTGGCCGCTAAGTCACTGAAGTCCTTCAGTTTTTTCAGGGCGTCGATCGTCGACCGGCCCGCCCTGAAGCCATACTGGTGGTCCGCAATGTTGGGGCCAACCTCCTCCAAATGGCTGCGGATCCGGGAGGAGATCACCCGCTCCAGCGCCTTTCCGCACTCGTCTAGCAAGACGATGGGCCTATGGCCTGAGGGCGAGTCGGGTGAGCCCCCCGGCTTGGGGATTAAAACCAGCCGCCCCTCCTTCCACACACTCGGGAAGCGCCCCTCCTGCAGACACTGATCCAGGAGGTTTTTAAAGCGCTCCCCGAGGTGTATTAAGGCGATGGGGATCACTCGCGCGGGCACGCCATCCGGACCCGGGGCCGCCATCCGGACCCGGGGCCGCCATCCGGACCCGGGGCCGCCATCCGGACCCGGGGCCGCCATCCGGACCCGGGGCCGCCATCCGGACCCGGGGCCGCCATCCGGACCCGGGGCAACCTAACCTAACCTAACCTAACCTAACCTAACCTAACCTAACCTAACCTAACCTAACCTAACCTAACCTAACCTAACCTAACCTAACCTAACCTAACCTAACCTAACCTAACCTAACCTAACCTAACCTAACCTAACCTAACCTAACCTAACCTAACCTAACCTAACCTAACCTAACCTAACCTAACCTAACCTAACCTAACCTAACCTAACCTAACCTAACCTAACCTAACCTAACCTAACCTAACCTAACCTAACCTAACCTAACCTAACCTAACCTAACCTAACCTAACCTAACCTAACCTAACCTAACCTAACCTAACCTAACCTAACCTAACCTAACCTAACCTAACCTAACCTAACCTAACCTAACCTAACCTAACCTAACCTAACCTAACCTAACCTAACCTAACCTAACCTAACCTAACCTAACCTAACCTAACCTAACCTAACCTAACCTAACCTAACCTAACCTAACCTAACCTAACCTAACCTAACCTAACCTAACCTAACCTAACCTAACCTAACCTAACCTAACCTAACCTAACCTAACCTAACCTAACCTAACCTAACCTAACCTAACCTAACCTAACCTAACCTAACCTAACCTAACCTAACCTAACCTAACCTAACCTAACCTAACCTAACCTAACCTAACCTAACCTAACCTAACCTAACCTAACCTAACCTAACCTAACCTAACCTAACCTAACCTAACCTAACCTAACCTAACCTAACCTAACCTAACCTAACCTAACCTAACCTAACCTAACCTAACCTAACCTAACCTAACCTAACCTAACCTAACCTAACCTAACCTAACCTAACCTAACCTAACCTAACCTAACCTAACCTAACCTAACCTAACCTAACCTAACCTAACCTAACCTAACCTAACCTAACCTAACCTAACCTAACCTAACCTAACCTAACCTAACCTAACCTAACCTAACCTAACCTAACCTAACCTAACCTAACCTAACCTAACCTAACCTAACCTAACCTAACCTAACCTAACCTAACCTAACCTAACCTAACCTAACCTAACCTAACCTAACCTAACCTAACCTAACCTAACCTAACCTAACCTAACCTAACCTAACCTAACCTAACCTAACCTAACCTAACCTAACCTAACCTAACCTAACCTAACCTAACCTAACCTAACCTAACCTAACCTAACCTAACCTAACCTAACCTAACCTAACCTAACCTAACCTAACCTAACCTAACCTAACCTAACCTAACCTAACCTAACCTAACCTAACCTAACCTAACCTAACCTAACCTAACCTAACCTAACCTAACCTAACCTAACCTAACCTAACCTAACCTAACCTAACCTAACCTAACCTAACCTAACCTAACCTAACCTAACCTAACCTAACCTAACCTAACCTAACCTAACCTAACCTAACCTAACCTAACCTAACCTAACCTAACCTAACCTAACCTAACCTAACCTAACCTAACCTAACCTAACCTAACCTAACCTAACCTAACCTAACCTAACCTAACCTAACCTAACCTAACCTAACCTAACCTAACCTAACCTAACCTAACCTAACCTAACCTAACCTAACCTAACCTAACCTAACCTAACCTAACCTAACCTAACCTAACCTAACCTAACCTAACCTAACCTAACCTAACCTAACCTAACCTAACCTAACCTAACCTAACCTAACCTAACCTAACCTAACCTAACCTAACCTAACCTAACCTAACCTAACCTAACCTAACCTAACCTAACCTAACCTAACCTAACCTAACCTAACCTAACCTAACCTAACCTAACCTAACCTAACCTAACCTAACCTAACCTAACCTAACCTAACCTAACCTAACCTAACCTAACCTAACCTAACCTAACCTAACCTAACCTAACCTAACCTAACCTAACCTAACCTAACCTAACCTAACCTAACCTAACCTAACCTAACCTAACCTAACCTAACCTAACCTAACCTAACCTAACCTAACCTAACCTAACCTAACCTAACCTAACCTAACCTAACCTAACCTAACCTAACCTAACCTAACCTAACCTAACCTAACCTAACCTAACCTAACCTAACCTAACCTAACCTAACCTAACCTAACCTAACCTAACCTAACCTAACCTAACCTAACCTAACCTAACCTAACCTAACCTAACCTAACCTAACCTAACCTAACCTAACCTAACCTAACCTAACCTAACCTAACCTAACCTAACCTAACCTAACCTAACCTAACCTAACCTAACCTAACCTAACCTAACCTAACCTAACCTAACCTAACCTAACCTAACCTAACCTAACCTAACCTAACCTAACCTAACCTAACCTAACCTAACCTAACCTAACCTAACCTAACCTAACCTAACCTAACCTAACCTAACCTAACCTAACCTAACCTAACCTAACCTAACCTAACCTAACCTAACCTAACCTAACCTAACCTAACCTAACCTAACCTAACCTAACCTAACCTAACCTAACCTAACCTAACCTAACCTAACCTAACCTAACCTAACCTAACCTAACCTAACCTAACCTAACCTAACCTAACCTAACCTAACCTAACCTAACCTAACCTAACCTAACCTAACCTAACCTAACCTAACCTAACCTAACCTAACCTAACCTAACCTAACCTAACCTAACCTAACCTAACCTAACCTAACCTAACCTAACCTAACCTAACCTAACCTAACCTAACCTAACCTAACCTAACCTAACCTAACCTAACCTAACCTAACCTAACCTAACCTAACCTAACCTAACCTAACCTAACCTAACCTAACCTAACCTAACCTAACCTAACCTAACCTAACCTAACCTAACCTAACCTAACCTAACCTAACCTAACCTAACCTAACCTAACCTAACCTAACCTAACCTAACCTAACCTAACCTAACCTAACCTAACCTAACCTAACCTAACCTAACCTAACCTAACCTAACCTAACCTAACCTAACCTAACCTAACCTAACCTAACCTAACCTAACCTAACCTAACCTAACCTAACCTAACCTAACCTAACCTAACCTAACCTAACCTAACCTAACCTAACCTAACCTAACCTAACCTAACCTAACCTAACCTAACCTAACCTAACCTAACCTAACCTAACCTAACCTAACCTAACCTAACCTAACCTAACCTAACCTAACCTAACCTAACCTAACCTAACCTAACCTAACCTAACCTAACCTAACCTAACCTAACCTAACCTAACCTAACCTAACCTAACCTAACCTAACCTAACCTAACCTAACCTAACCTAACCTAACCTAACCTAACCTAACCTAACCTAACCTAACCTAACCTAACCTAACCTAACCTAACCTAACCTAACCTAACCTAACCTAACCTAACCTAACCTAACCTAACCTAACCTAACCTAACCTAACCTAACCTAACCTAACCTAACCTAACCTAACCTAACCTAACCTAACCTAACCTAACCTAACCTAACCTAACCTAACCTAACCTAACCTAACCTAACCTAACCTAACCTAACCTAACCTAACCTAACCTAACCTAACCTAACCTAACCTAACCTAACCTAACCTAACCTAACCTAACCTAACCTAACCTAACCTAACCTAACCTAACCTAACCTAACCTAACCTAACCTAACCTAACCTAACCTAACCTAACCTAACCTAACCTAACCTAACCTAACCTAACCTAACCTAACCTAACCTAACCTAACCTAACCTAACCTAACCTAACCTAACCTAACCTAACCTAACCTAACCTAACCTAACCTAACCTAACCTAACCTAACCTAACCTAACCTAACCTAACCTAACCTAACCTAACCTAACCTAACCTAACCTAACCTAACCTAACCTAACCTAACCTAACCTAACCTAACCTAACCTAACCTAACCTAACCTAACCTAACCTAACCTAACCTAACCTAACCTAACCTAACCTAACCTAACCTAACCTAACCTAACCTAACCTAACCTAACCTAACCTAACCTAACCTAACCTAACCTAACCTAACCTAACCTAACCTAACCTAACCTAACCTAACCTAACCTAACCTAACCTAACCTAACCTAACCTAACCTAACCTAACCTAACCTAACCTAACCTAACCTAACCTAACCTAACCTAACCTAACCTAACCTAACCTAACCTAACCTAACCTAACCTAACCTAACCTAACCTAACCTAACCTAACCTAACCTAACCTAACCTAACCTAACCTAACCTAACCTAACCTAACCTAACCTAACCTAACCTAACCTAACCTAACCTAACCTAACCTAACCTAACCTAACCTAACCTAACCTAACCTAACCTAACCTAACCTAACCTAACCTAACCTAACCTAACCTAACCTAACCTAACCTAACCTAACCTAACCTAACCTAACCTAACCTAACCTAACCTAACCTAACCTAACCTAACCTAACCTAACCTAACCTAACCTAACCTAACCTAACCTAACCTAACCTAACCTAACCTAACCTAACCTAACCTAACCTAACCTAACCTAACCTAACCTAACCTAACCTAACCTAACCTAACCTAACCTAACCTAACCTAACCTAACCTAACCTAACCTAACCTAACCTAACCTAACCTAACCTAACCTAACCTAACCTAACCTAACCTAACCTAACCTAACCTAACCTAACCTAACCTAACCTAACCTAACCTAACCTAACCTAACCTAACCTAACCTAACCTAACCTAACCTAACCTAACCTAACCTAACCTAACCTAACCTAACCTAACCTAACCTAACCTAACCTAACCTAACCTAACCTAACCTAACCTAACCTAACCTAACCTAACCTAACCTAACCTAACCTAACCTAACCTAACCTAACCTAACCTAACCTAACCTAACCTAACCTAACCTAACCTAACCTAACCTAACCTAACCTAACCTAACCTAACCTAACCTAACCTAACCTAACCTAACCTAACCTAACCTAACCTAACCTAACCTAACCTAACCTAACCTAACCTAACCTAACCTAACCTAACCTTTTTTTTTTTTTTTTTTTTTTTTTTTTTTTTTTTTTTAACGTGTGGAAAATGCGCCTTATGCATCTCCGCGCTCGGGGCAGCACGAACGGAGGTATGACGGGTTCTCCATCTCGCCGCTACCATCCCTAATGGATGGAGGGGAGAGGCCTACCGTCTAAAAACACACACGTTCCCTCCAGGCCTTGAACTGCGGGCGTTGCGGGCGAACACCGTGACCACCGCAACGTCCACTGGCCGCCCCGGGATGGGGCAGGTGGCGACGGCACCGTTGAATGCGGGTTCCGGATTCCCCGCCCTCCCCCGCCGGTGACCGTCTGTTTTTTTAAAGAGGTTGACTCCTCGTAGCCCCCTCAGCGGCCCACGTTCCCAGCGCCAGCGGGCCGGGGTTACGTGACGGCCGACATGACCGAGATCACGCCGCCCTGTTGATTTTTATAGAGGTTTACTCCTCGCGGCCCCCCTATCTTGAAAAAGACGAGGCGGCCCACGGTCCCGGCCCTGCGGACCGGGTTTGCGTGCCGTCCGACCGTGACCGAGGTCACGTCATCCTCTGGATTATTATAGAGGTTTACTCCTCGCGGCCCCCTTATCTTGAAAAAGACGAGGCGGCCCACGGTCCCGGCCCTACGGACCAGGTTTACGTGCCGTCCGACCGTGACCGAGGTCACGTCGCTCCTCTGGATTTTTATAGAGGTTTTCTCCTCGCGGCCCCCTTATCTTGAAAAAGACGAGGCGGCCCACGGTCCCGGCCCTGCGGACCGGGTTTGCGTGCCGTCCGACCGTGACCGAGGTCACGTCATCCTCTGGATTGTTATAGAGGTTTACTCCTCGCGGCCCCCTTATCTTGAAAAAGACGAGGCGGCCCACGGTCCCGGCCCTACGGACCAGGTTTACGTGCCGTCCGACCGTGACCGAGGTCACGTCGCCCTCTGGATTTTTATAGAGGTTTACTCCTCGCGGCCCCCTTATCTTGAAAAAGACGAGGCGGCCCACGGTCCCGGCCCTGCGGACCAGGTTTACGTGGCGTCCGACCGTGACCGAGGTCACGTCGCTCCTCTGGATTTTTTATAGAGGTTTTCTCCTCGCGGCCCCCTTATCTTGATAAAGACGAGGCGGCCCACGGTCCCGGCCCTACGGACCAGGTTACGTGCCGACCGAAAATGACCGAGGTCACTCCGCTCCGCGATCGCGTCCCTTGCGGAACGCACCGCTTCGACGGCAGGCTTTCGCCCGCCGCCAGCATGAGGCTCGCCCTTCCGTTCCCCGCCCGGGGCGAACAGCAGGTACAAGGTTGGACTCGCCCCCGTCCCTCCCCGTACGAGGCGTTTGGCGCCTCCAGGTTTGGTGCAGAGCTGCGCTACCTTTCAACCTCCTGGCACCGTCCCACGGCACCAGTGGCTACTCGGCCGCAGATGCAGAGCAGCTCCCCGGCAGCTACCGCACGCCCCGTCCCCCCCTAGGCTCCCCCCCCTCAGAGAACGAAAGGCCTGCCGGTAATTAACCGCAAAGCAATACCTACTTTTCGCCAGCTCCAGGCCGAGTGGTCGAAGCTCGGCGGGAGGGGCTACTCAGTAGGCAGCTCAGCTCGGCCCGACAGTACCCAACGCTTCTGTCCCTCGTCTCCCCAAGGCTCCCCTTCCCCCCCAAAAGGCGTTTGGTGCCTTCAGGCCTGGTGCAGAGCTACGCCTCCTTTCACCATCTGGCACTGGCCCCCCGACCTGCACCAGTGGCTACTCGGCCGCAGATGCAGAGCAGCTTCCCGTCAGCTACCGCCCGCCTTTCCCCACCTAATCTCGATCCCTCCCTTGATAAAAAGAGGCTTTCGCCCCGGCCCTCGCCAAAAAATAGATACATAAACATAATACTTCGCCCCGCCCTACCCCCCCACCCCCCCAGGTCGGATATTTGCCACCAGCTAACTAATATCCCCGAGGGGTTTAATTAGCCGTTGTTGCCCAGGGTGCACCGGCCTAAGCGTTACCCTTCCCCCCCCATGGGACCAAAGTCCCTGATAGAAGGGAACTGTAACGCTAGAGCTCTCGGGGAGGTTTCCGACATAGCACCCCAACCTAACCTAACCTAACCTAACCTAACCTAACCTAACCTAACCTAACCTAACCTAACCTAACCTAACCTAACCTAACCTAACCTAACCTAACCTAACCTAACCTAACCTAACCTAACCTAACCTAACCTAACCTAACCTAACCTAACCTAACCTAACCTAACCTAACCTAACCTAACCTAACCTAACCTAACCTAACCTAACCTAACCTAACCTAACCTAACCTAACCTAACCTAACCTAACCTAACCTAACCTAACCTAACCTAACCTAACCTAACCTAACCTAACCTAACCTAACCTAACCTAACCTAACCTAACCTAACCTAACCTAACCTAACCTAACCTAACCTAACCTAACCTAACCTAACCTAACCTAACCTAACCTAACCTAACCTAACCTAACCTAACCTAACCTAACCTAACCTAACCTAACCTAACCTAACCTAACCTAACCTAACCTAACCTAACCTAACCTAACCTAACCTAACCTAACCTAACCTAACCTAACCTAACCTAACCTAACCTAACCTAACCTAACCTAACCTAACCTAACCTAACCTAACCTAACCTAACCTAACCTAACCTAACCTAACCTAACCTAACCTAACCTAACCTAACCTAACCTAACCTAACCTAACCTAACCTAACCTAACCTAACCTAACCTAACCTAACCTAACCTAACCTAACCTAACCTAACCTAACCTAACCTAACCTAACCTAACCTAACCTAACCTAACCTAACCTAACCTAACCTAACCTAACCTAACCTAACCTAACCTAACCTAACCTAACCTAACCTAACCTAACCTAACCTAACCTAACCTAACCTAACCTAACCTAACCTAACCTAACCTAACCTAACCTAACCTAACCTAACCTAACCTAACCTAACCTAACCTAACCTAACCTAACCTAACCTAACCTAACCTAACCTAACCTAACCTAACCTAACCTAACCTAACCTAACCTAACCTAACCTAACCTAACCTAACCTAACCTAACCTAACCTAACCTAACCTAACCTAACCTAACCTAACCTAACCTAACCTAACCTAACCTAACCTAACCTAACCTAACCTAACCTAACCTAACCTAACCTAACCTAACCTAACCTAACCTAACCTAACCTAACCTAACCTAACCTAACCTAACCTAACCTAACCTAACCTAACCTAACCTAACCTAACCTAACCTAACCTAACCTAACCTAACCTAACCTAACCTAACCTAACCTAACCTAACCTAACCTAACCTAACCTAACCTAACCTAACCTAACCTAACCTAACCTAACCTAACCTAACCTAACCTAACCTAACCTAACCTAACCTAACCTAACCTAACCTAACCTAACCTAACCTAACCTAACCTAACCTAACCTAACCTAACCTAACCTAACCTAACCTAACCTAACCTAACCTAACCTAACCTAACCTAACCTAACCTAACCTAACCTAACCTAACCTAACCTAACCTAACCTAACCTAACCTAACCTAACCTAACCTAACCTAACCTAACCTAACCTAACCTAACCTAACCTAACCTAACCTAACCTAACCTAACCTAACCTAACCTAACCTAACCTAACCTAACCTAACCTAACCTAACCTAACCTAACCTAACCTAACCTAACCTAACCTAACCTAACCTAACCTAACCTAACCTAACCTAACCTAACCTAACCTAACCTAACCTAACCTAACCTAACCTAACCTAACCTAACCTAACCTAACCTAACCTAACCTAACCTAACCTAACCTAACCTAACCTAACCTAACCTAACCTAACCTAACCTAACCTAACCTAACCTAACCTAACCTAACCTAACCTAACCTAACCTAACCTAACCTAACCTAACCTAACCTAACCTAACCTAACCTAACCTAACCTAACCTAACCTAACCTAACCTAACCTAACCTAACCTAACCTAACCTAACCTAACCTAACCTAACCTAACCTAACCTAACCTAACCTAACCTAACCTAACCTAACCTAACCTAACCTAACCTAACCTAACCTAACCTAACCTAACCTAACCTAACCTAACCTAACCTAACCTAACCTAACCTAACCTAACCTAACCTAACCTAACCTAACCTAACCTAACCTAACCTAACCTAACCTAACCTAACCTAACCTAACCTAACCTAACCTAACCTAACCTAACCTAACCTAACCTAACCTAACCTAACCTAACCTAACCTAACCTAACCTAACCTAACCTAACCTAACCTAACCTAACCTAACCTAACCTAACCTAACCTAACCTAACCTAACCTAACCTAACCTAACCTAACCTAACCTAACCTAACCTAACCTAACCTAACCTAACCTAACCTAACCTAACCTAACCTAACCTAACCTAACCTAACCTAACCTAACCTAACCTAACCTAACCTAACCTAACCTAACCTAACCTAACCTAACCTAACCTAACCTAACCTAACCTAACCTAACCTAACCTAACCTAACCTAACCTAACCTAACCTAACCTAACCTAACCTAACCTAACCTAACCTAACCTAACCTAACCTAACCTAACCTAACCTAACCTAACCTAACCTAACCTAACCTAACCTAACCTAACCTAACCTAACCTAACCTAACCTAACCTAACCTAACCTAACCTAACCTAACCTAACCTAACCTAACCTAACCTAACCTAACCTAACCTAACCTAACCTAACCTAACCTAACCTAACCTAACCTAACCTAACCTAACCTAACCTAACCTAACCTAACCTAACCTAACCTAACCTAACCTAACCTAACCTAACCTAACCTAACCTAACCTAACCTAACCTAACCTAACCTAACCTAACCTAACCTAACCTAACCTAACCTAACCTAACCTAACCTAACCTAACCTAACCTAACCTAACCTAACCTAACCTAACCTAACCTAACCTAACCTAACCTAACCTAACCTAACCTAACCTAACCTAACCTAACCTAACCTAACCTAACCTAACCTAACCTAACCTAACCTAACCTAACCTAACCTAACCTAACCTAACCTAACCTAACCTAACCTAACCTAACCTAACCTAACCTAACCTAACCTAACCTAACCTAACCTAACCTAACCTAACCTAACCTAACCTAACCTAACCTAACCTAACCTAACCTAACCTAACCTAACCTAACCTAACCTAACCTAACCTAACCTAACCTAACCTAACCTAACCTAACCTAACCTAACCTAACCTAACCTAACCTAACCTAACCTAACCTAACCTAACCTAACCTAACCTAACCTAACCTAACCTAACCTAACCTAACCTAACCTAACCTAACCTAACCTAACCTAACCTAACCTAACCTAACCTAACCTAACCTAACCTAACCTAACCTAACCTAACCTAACCTAACCTAACCTAACCTAACCTAACCTAACCTAACCTAACCTAACCTAACCTAACCTAACCTAACCTAACCTAACCTAACCTAACCTAACCTAACCTAACCTAACCTAACCTAACCTAACCTAACCTAACCTAACCTAACCTAACCTAACCTAACCTAACCTAACCTAACCTAACCTAACCTAACCTAACCTAACCTAACCTAACCTAACCTAACCTAACCTAACCTAACCTAACCTAACCTAACCTAACCTAACCTAACCTAACCTAACCTAACCTAACCTAACCTAACCTAACCTAACCTAACCTAACCTAACCTAACCTAACCTAACCTAACCTAACCTAACCTAACCTAACCTAACCTAACCTAACCTAACCTAACCTAACCTAACCTAACCTAACCTAACCTAACCTAACCTAACCTAACCTAACCTAACCTAACCTAACCTAACCTAACCTAACCTAACCTAACCTAACCTAACCTAACCTAACCTAACCTAACCTTTTTTTTTTTTTTTTTTTTTTTTTTTTTTTTTTTTTTTTTTTTTTTTTTTTTTTTTTTTTTAACGTGTGGAAAATGCGCCTTATGCATCTCCGCGCTCGGGGCAGCACGAACGGAGGTATGACGGGTTCTCCATCTCGCCGCTACCATCCCTAATGGATGGAGGGGAGAGGCCTACCGTCTAAAAACACACACGTTCCCTCCAGGCCTTGAACTTGGATGGAGGGGAGAGGCCTACCGTCTAAAAACACACACGTTCCCTCCAGGCCTTGAACTGCGGGCGTTGCGGGCGAACACCGTGACCACCGCAACGTCCACTGGCCGCCCCGGGATGGGGCAGGTGGCGACGGCACCGTTGAATGCGGGTTCCGGATTCCCCGCCCTCCCCCGCCGGTGACCGTCTGTTTTTTTAAAGAGGTTGACTCCTCGTAGCCCCCTCAGCGGCCCACGTTCCCAGCGCCAGCGGGCCGGGGTTACGTGACGGCCGACATGACCGAGATCACGCCGCCCTGTTGATTTTTATAGAGGTTTACTCCTCGCGGCCCCCCTATCTTGAAAAAGACGAGGCGGCCCACGGTCCCGGCCCTGCGGACCGGGTTTGCGTGCCGTCCGACCGTGACCGAGGTCACGTCGTCCTCTGGATTATTATAGAGGTTTACTCCTCGCGGCCCCCTTATCTTGAAAAAGACGAGGCGGCCCACGGTCCCGGCCCTACGGACCAGGTTTACGTGCCGTCCGACCGTGACCGAGGTCACGTCGCTCCTCTGGATTTTTATAGAGGTTTTCTCCTCGCGGCCCCCTTATCTTGAAAAAGACGAGGCGGCCCACGGTCCCGGCCCTGCGGACCGGGTTTGCGTGCCGTCCGACCGTGACCGAGGTCACGTCATCCTCTGGATTATTATAGAGGTTTACTCCTCGCGGCCCCCTTATCTTGAAAAAGACGAGGCGGCCCACGGTCCCGGCCCTACGGACCAGGTTTACGTGCCGTCCGACCGTGACCGAGGTCACGTCGCCCTCTGGATTTTTATAGAGGTTTACTCCTCGCGGCCCCCTTATCTTGAAAAAGACGAGGCGGCCCACGGTCCCGGCCCTGCGGACCAGGTTTACGTGGCGTCCGATCGTGACCGAGGTCACGTCGCTCCTCTGGATTTTTTATAGAGGTTTTCTCCTCGCGGCCCCCTTATCTTGATAAAGACGAGGCGGCCCACGGTCCCGGCCCTACGGACCAGGTTACGTGCCGACCGAAAATGACCGAGGTCACTCCGCTCCGCGATCGCGTCCCTTGCGGAACGCACCGCTTCGACGGCAGGCTTTCGCCCGCCGCCAGCATGAGGCTCGCCCTTCCGTTCCCCGCCCGGGGCGAACAGCAGGTACAAGGTTGGACTCGCCCCCGTCCCTCCCCGTACGAGGCGTTTGGCGCCTCCAGGTTTGGTGCAGAGCTGCGCTACCTTTCAACCTCCTGGCACCGTCCCACGGCACCAGTGGCTACTCGGCCGCAGATGCAGAGCAGCTCCCCGGCAGCTACCGCACGCCCCGTCCCCCCCTAGGCTCCCCCCCCTCAGAGAACGAAAGGCCTGCCGGTAATTAACCGCAAAGCAATACCTACTTTTCGCCAGCTCCAGGCCGAGTGAGCAGCTCGGCGGGAGGGGCTACTCAGTAGGCAGCTCAGCTCGGCCCGACAGTACCCAACGCTTCTGTCCCTCGTCTCCCCAAGGCTCCCCTTCCCCCCCCAAAAGGCGTTTGGTGCCTTCAGGCCTGGTGCAGAGCTACGCCTCCTTTCACCATCTGGCACTGGCCCCCCGACCTGCACCAGTGGCTACTCGGCCGCAGATGCAGAGCAGCTTCCCGTCAGCTACCGCCCGCCTTTCCCCACCTAATCACGATCCCTCCCTTGATAAAAAGGGGCTTTCGCCCCGGCCCTCGCCAAAAAAAATAGATACATATACATAATAATTCGCCCCGCCCTACCCCCCCACCCCCCCAGGTCGGATATTTGCCACCAGCTAACTAATATCCCCGAGGGGTTTAATTAGCCGTTGTTGCCCAGGGTGCACCGGCCTAAGCGTTACCCTTCCCCCCCCATGGGACCAAAGTCCCTGATAGAAGGGAACTGTAACGCTAGAGCTCTCGGGGAGGTTTCCGACATAGCACCCCAACCTAACCTAACCTAACCTAACCTAACCTAACCTAACCTAACCTAACCTAACCTAACCTAACCTAACCTAACCTAACCTAACCTAACCTAACCTAACCTAACCTAACCTAACCTAACCTAACCTAACCTAACCTAACCTAACCTAACCTAACCTAACCTAACCTAACCTAACCTAACCTAACCTAACCTAACCTAACCTAACCTAACCTAACCTAACCTAACCTAACCTAACCTAACCTAACCTAACCTAACCTAACCTAACCTAACCTAACCTAACCTAACCTAACCTAACCTAACCTAACCTAACCTAACCTAACCTAACCTAACCTAACCTAACCTAACCTAACCTAACCTAACCTAACCTAACCTAACCTAACCTAACCTAACCTAACCTAACCTAACCTAACCTAACCTAACCTAACCTAACCTAACCTAACCTAACCTAACCTAACCTAACCTAACCTAACCTAACCTAACCTAACCTAACCTAACCTAACCTAACCTAACCTAACCTAACCTAACCTAACCTAACCTAACCTAACCTAACCTAACCTAACCTAACCTAACCTAACCTAACCTAACCTAACCTAACCTAACCTAACCTAACCTAACCTAACCTAACCTAACCTAACCTAACCTAACCTAACCTAACCTAACCTAACCTAACCTAACCTAACCTAACCTAACCTAACCTAACCTAACCTAACCTAACCTAACCTAACCTAACCTAACCTAACCTAACCTAACCTAACCTAACCTAACCTAACCTAACCTAACCTAACCTAACCTAACCTAACCTAACCTAACCTAACCTAACCTAACCTAACCTAACCTAACCTAACCTAACCTAACCTAACCTAACCTAACCTAACCTAACCTAACCTAACCTAACCTAACCTAACCTAACCTAACCTAACCTAACCTAACCTAACCTAACCTAACCTAACCTAACCTAACCTAACCTAACCTAACCTAACCTAACCTAACCTAACCTAACCTAACCTAACCTAACCTAACCTAACCTAACCTAACCTAACCTAACCTAACCTAACCTAACCTAACCTAACCTAACCTAACCTAACCTAACCTAACCTAACCTAACCTAACCTAACCTAACCTAACCTAACCTAACCTAACCTAACCTAACCTAACCTAACCTAACCTAACCTAACCTAACCTAACCTAACCTAACCTAACCTAACCTAACCTAACCTAACCTAACCTAACCTAACCTAACCTAACCTAACCTAACCTAACCTAACCTAACCTAACCTAACCTAACCTAACCTAACCTAACCTAACCTAACCTAACCTAACCTAACCTAACCTAACCTAACCTAACCTAACCTAACCTAACCTAACCTAACCTAACCTAACCTAACCTAACCTAACCTAACCTAACCTAACCTAACCTAACCTAACCTAACCTAACCTAACCTAACCTAACCTAACCTAACCTAACCTAACCTAACCTAACCTAACCTAACCTAACCTAACCTAACCTAACCTAACCTAACCTAACCTAACCTAACCTAACCTAACCTAACCTAACCTAACCTAACCTAACCTAACCTAACCTAACCTAACCTAACCTAACCTAACCTAACCTAACCTAACCTAACCTAACCTAACCTAACCTAACCTAACCTAACCTAACCTAACCTAACCTAACCTAACCTAACCTAACCTAACCTAACCTAACCTAACCTAACCTAACCTAACCTAACCTAACCTAACCTAACCTAACCTAACCTAACCTAACCTAACCTAACCTAACCTAACCTAACCTAACCTAACCTAACCTAACCTAACCTAACCTAACCTAACCTAACCTAACCTAACCTAACCTAACCTAACCTAACCTAACCTAACCTAACCTAACCTAACCTAACCTAACCTAACCTAACCTAACCTAACCTAACCTAACCTAACCTAACCTAACCTAACCTAACCTAACCTAACCTAACCTAACCTAACCTAACCTAACCTAACCTAACCTAACCTAACCTAACCTAACCTAACCTAACCTAACCTAACCTAACCTAACCTAACCTAACCTAACCTAACCTAACCTAACCTAACCTAACCTAACCTAACCTAACCTAACCTAACCTAACCTAACCTAACCTAACCTAACCTAACCTAACCTAACCTAACCTAACCTAACCTAACCTAACCTAACCTAACCTAACCTAACCTAACCTAACCTAACCTAACCTAACCTAACCTAACCTAACCTAACCTAACCTAACCTAACCTAACCTAACCTAACCTAACCTAACCTAACCTAACCTAACCTAACCTAACCTAACCTAACCTAACCTAACCTAACCTAACCTAACCTAACCTAACCTAACCTAACCTAACCTAACCTAACCTAACCTAACCTAACCTAACCTAACCTAACCTAACCTAACCTAACCTAACCTAACCTAACCTAACCTAACCTAACCTAACCTAACCTAACCTAACCTAACCTAACCTAACCTAACCTAACCTAACCTAACCTAACCTAACCTAACCTAACCTAACCTAACCTAACCTAACCTAACCTAACCTAACCTAACCTAACCTAACCTTTTTTTTTTTTTTTTTTTTTTTTTGTTTATGGTGTGGAAAATACGCCTTATGCATCCGGCCCGGTACGGGGTTACCGAGGGTATCTGGGGCTCTCCCGAGGCGTCAGGCATACCCAGTAAAAACCACACGAGTTCCCTCACTTGGCACTGTTGCAGGGGGCTGAGTGATCGCTTACGCATTTCCAGCCACAGACACCCCTGCAGGGCCCACCCCGGGATGGGGCTACCTCCTTGCGACACCTGTGCAATGCAGGGTTGGGAATTCCCGCCCTCCCCCGCAGGTGCCGCGGATTTTTTATAGAGGTTTTCTCCTCACAGTCACTGTAGTAACCCGCGGCCTCAGCATTAGGAACGCCAAGGTTACGCGTAGCCACGACAGGCACCCGAAGGCACCTCCGTCACAAAGGGGTTGTTCTCCAGGACAGAAAATGTCCCTTCGAGCATCCCCTGCCCACACAAAGTCCCGAAGGATCCCTCACCAAGGGGGTTGCTCTCCAGGGCTGAAAATGCGCTTTCGAGCCGCCCCCTCCCACTTTCGTCCTGAAAAGGACGTTTGTTTTCGTCCTTAAAAGGACGGTTTTCGTCCTAAAAAGGACGTTTTTCCGACATCCCGAAGGATTCGTAATATCCCGAAGGATCCCTCTCTCGCCCTGAAAAGGACGTTTGCGTCCTGAATGGACGGTTTCGTCATGTCCCGGAGGACCCCGCTGCTCTGAAAAGAACAATTAAGTCTTGAAAAGGACTGTTACCCGCTCGCTCTGAGAAGGACGAATGCGGTTGCGGATGCGCCCTTAAAAGGACGACTTCGTCATGTCCCGGAGGACCCCGCTGCTCTGAAAAGAACAATTAAGTCTTGAAAAGGACTGTTACCCGCTCGCTCTGAAAAGGACGAATGCGGTTGCGGATGCGCCCTTAAAGGACGACTTCGTCATGTCCCGGAGGACCCCGCTGCTCTGAAAAGAACAATTAAGTCTTGAAAAGGACTGTTACCCGCTCGCTCTAAAAAGGACGAATGCGGTTGCGGATGCGCCCTTAAAGGACGACTTCGTCATGTCCCGGAGGACCCCGCTGCTCTGAAAAGAACAATTAAGTCTTGAAAAGGACTGTTACCCGCTCGCTCTGAAAAGGACGAATGCGGTTGCGGATGCGCCCTTAAAAGGACGACTTCGTCATGTCCCGGAGGACCCCGCTGCTCTGAAAAGAACAATTAAGTCTTGAAAAGGACTGTTACCCGCTCGCTCTGAAAAGGACGAATGCGGTTGCGGATGCGCCCTTAAAGGACGACTTCGTCATGTCCCGGAGGACCCCGCTGCTCTGAAAAGAACAATTAAGTCTTGAAAAGGACTGTTACCCGCTCGCTCTGAAAAGGACGAATGCGGTTGCGGATGCGCCCTTAAAAGGACGACTTCGTCATGTCCCGGAGGACCCCGCTGCTCTGAAAAGAACAATTAAGTCTTGAAAAGGACTGTTACCCGCTCGCTCTGAAAAGGACGAATGCGGTTGCGGATGCGCCCTTAAAAGGACGACTTCGTCATGTCCCGGAGGACCCCGCTGCTCTGAAAAGAACAATTAAGTCTTGAAAAGGACTGTTACCCGCTCGCTCTGAAAAGGACGAATGCGGTTGCGGATGCGCCCTTAAAAGGACGACTTCGTCATGTCCCGGAGGACCCCGCTGCTCTGAAAAGAACAATTAAGTCTTGAAAAGGACTGTTACCCGCTCGCTCTGAAAAGGACGAATGCGGTTGCGGATGCGCCCTTAAAGGACGACTTCGTCATGTCCCGGAGGACCCCGCTGCTCTGAAAAGAACAATTAAGTCTTGAAAAGGACTGTTACCCGCTCGCTCTGAAAAGGACGAATGCGGTTGCGGATGCGCCCTTAAAAGGACGGTTGGTTCGCCCTTAGAAGGACGGTTGTCAAGTCCCGAAGGATCCCTCTCGTCG
Organism: Pandemis cinnamomeana; assembly: GCA_932294345.1. Taxonomy (NCBI): domain Eukaryota; kingdom Metazoa; phylum Arthropoda; class Insecta; order Lepidoptera; family Tortricidae; genus Pandemis; species Pandemis cinnamomeana. The sequence continues at coordinate 10,041,590 of OW028726.1, read as the reverse complement.
TCCTGAAAAGGACGTTTACGCCCTTAGAAGGACGGTTGCATCCTTGAGAGGACGGTTGCGCCCCTAGAAGGACCACGCACAAGGTTGTTTTCCAAGATGGGTGTTAACGGCCGTCTGCCCACCCACCCCTTCCAGCAACCAAGGGCGATTCAATCCTTAGAAGGACGTTTGCGCCCTCAGAAGGACGTCTCGCCCTTAAAAGAGCGGTTGGTTCGCCCTTAGAAGGACGGTTGTCAAGTCCCGAAGGATCCCTCATGTCGTCCTGAAAAGGACGTTTGCGCCCTTAAAAGGACGGTTGCATCCTTGAGAGGACGGTTGCGCCCCTAGAAGGACCACGCACAAGGTAGCTTTCCAAGATGGGTGTTAACGGCCGTCTGCCCACCCACCCCTTCCAGCAACCAAGGGCGTTTCAATCCTTAGAAGGACGTTTGCGCCCTCAGAAGGACGTCTCGCCCTTAAAAGAGCGGTTGGTTCGCCCTTAGAAGGACGGTTGTCAAGTCCCGAAGGATCCCTCATGTCGTCCTGAAAAGGACGTTTGCGCCCTTAAAAGGACGGTTGCATCCTTGAGAGGACGTTTGCGCCCTTAGAAAGACCGCGCACAAGGTTGCTTTCCAAGATGGGTGTTAACGGCCGTCTGCCCACCCACCCCTTCCAGCAGCCAAGGGCGTTTCAATCCTTAGAAGGACGTTTGCGCCCTCAGAAGGACGTCTCGCCCTTAGAAGGACGGTTGGTTCGCCCTTAAAAGGGCGGCTGGTTCGCCCTTAGAAGGACGGTTGTCAAGTCCCGAAGGATCCCTCATGTCGTCCTGAAAAGGACGTTTGCGCCCTTAAAAGGACGGTTGCATCCTTGAGAGGACGTTTGCGCCCTTAGAAAGACCGCGCACAAGGTTGCTTTCCAAGATGGGTGTTAACGGCCGTCTGCCCACCCACCCCTTCCAGCAACCAAGGGCGTTTCAATCCTTAGAAGGACGTTTGCGCCCTCAGAAGGACGTCTCGCCCTTAAAAGAGCGGTTGGTTCGCCCTTAGAAGGACGGTTGTCAAGTCCCGAAGGATCCCTCATGTCGTCCTGAAAAGGACGTTTGCGCCCTTAAAAGGACGGTTGTATCCTTGAGAGGACGTTTGCGCCCTTAGAAAGACCGCGCACAAGGTTGCTTTCCAAGATGGGTGTTAACGGCCGTCTGCCCACCCACCCCTTCCAGCAACCAAGGGCGTTTCAATCCTTAGAAGGACGTTTACGCCCTCAGAAGGACGTCTCGCCCTTAGAAGGACGGTTGGTTCGCCCTTAAAAGGGCGGCTGTTTCGCCCTTAGAAGGACGGTTGTCAAGTCCCGAAGGATCCCTCATGTCGTCCTGAAAAGGACGTTTGCGCCCTTAAAAGGACGGTTGCATCCTTGAGAGGACGTTTGCGCCCTTTGAAGGACCGCGCACAAGATTGCTTTCCAAGATGGGTGTTAACGGCCGTCTGCCCACCCACCCCTTCCAGCAACCAAGGGCGTTTCAATCCTTAGAAGGACGTTTGCGCCCTCAGAAGGACGTCTCGCCCTTAAAAGAGCGGTTGGTTCGCCCTTAGAAGGACGGTTGTCAAGTCCCGAAGGATCCCTCATGTCGTCCTGAAAAGGACGTTTGCGCCCTTAAAAGGACGGTTGCATCCTTGAGGGGACGGTTGCGCCCCTAGAAGGACCACGCACAAGGTTGCTTTCCAAGATGGGTGTTAACGGCCGTCTGCCCACCCACCCCTTCCAGCAGCCAAGGGCGTTTCAATCCTTAGAAGGACGTTTGCGCCCTCAGAAGGACGTCTCGCCCTTAAAAGAGCGGTTGGTTCGCCCTTAGAAGGACGGTTGTCAAGTCCCGAAGGATCCCTCATGTCGTCCTGAAAAGGACGTTTGCGCCCTTAAAAGGACGGTTGCATCCTTGAGAGGACGTTTGCGCCCTTAGAAAGACCGCGCACAAGGTTGCTTTCCAAGATGGGTGTTAACGGCCGTCTGCCCACCTATCCCTTCCAGCAACCAAGGGCGTTTCAATCCTTAGAAGGACGTTTGCGCCCTCAGAAGGACGTCTCGCCCTTAGAAGGACGGTTGGTTCGCCCTTAAAAGGGCGGCTGTTTCGCCCTTAGAAGGACGGTTGTCAAGTCCCGAAGGATCCCTCATGTCGTCCTGAAAAGGACGTTTGCGCCCTTAAAAGGACGGTTGCATCCTTGAGAGGACGTTTGCGCCCTTAGAAGGACCGCGCACAAGATTGCTTTCCAAGATGGGTGTTAACGGCCGTCTGCCCACCCACCCCTTCCAGCAACCAAGGGCGTTTCAATCCTTAGAAGGACGTTTGCGCCCTCAGAAGGGCGTCTCGCCCTTAGAAGGACGGTTGGTTCGCCCTTAAAAGGGCGGCTGTTTCGCCCTTAGAAGGACGGTTGTCAGGTCCCGAAGGATCCCTCATGTCGTCCTGAAAAGGACGTTTGCGCCCTTAAAAGGACGGTTGCATCCTTGAGAGGACGTTTGCGCCCTTAGAAGGACCGCGCACAAGATTGCTTTCCAAGATGGGTGTTAACGGCCGTCTGCCCACCCACCCGTTCCAGCAACCGAGGGCGTTTCAATCCTTAGAAGGACGTTTGCGCCCTCAGAAGGACGTCTCGCCCTTAGAAGGACGGTTGGTTAGCCCTTAAAAGGGGCGGTTGGTTCGCCCTTAGAAGGACGGTTGTCAAGTCCCGAAGGATCCCTCATGTCGTCCTGAAAAGGACGTTTGCGCCCTCAAAAGGACGGTTGCATCCTTGAGAGGACGTTTGCGCCCTTAGAAAGACCGCGCACAAGGTTGCTTTCCAAGATGGGTGTTAACGGCCGTCTGCCCACCCACCCCTACCAGCAACCAAGGGCGTTTCAATCCTTAGAAGGACGTTTGCGCCCTCAGAAGGGCGTCTCGCCCTTAGAAGGACGGTTGGTTCGCCCTTAAAAGGGCGGTTGGTTCGCCCTTAGAAGGACGGTTGTCAAGTCCCGAAGGATCCCTCATGTCGTCCTGAAAAGGACGTTTGCGCCCTTAAAAGGACGGTTGCATCCTTGAGAGGACGTTTGCGCCCTTGGAAAGACCGCGCACAAGGTTGCTTTCCAAGATGAGTGTTAACGGCCGTCTGCCCACCCACCCCTTCCAGCAACCAAGGGCGTTTCAATCCTTAGAAGGACGTTTGCGCCCTCAGAAGGACGTCTCGCCCTTAGAAGGACGGTTGGTTCGCCCTTAAAAGGGCGGTTGGTTCGCCCTTAGAAGGACGGTTGTCAAGTCCCGAGGGATCCCTCATGTCATCCTGAAAAGGACGTTTGCGCCCTTAAAAGGACGGTTGCATCCTTGAGAGGGCGTTTGCGCCCTTGGAAGGACCGCGCGCAAGGTTGCTTTCCAAAGTGGGTATTAACGGCCGTCTGCCCACCCACCCCTTCCAGCAACCAAGGGCGTTGCAGTCCTTGGAAAGACGTTTGCGCCCTCAGAAGGACGTTTCGCCCTTAGAAGGACGGTTGGTTCGCCCTTAGAAGGACAGTTGGTTCGCCCTTAAAAGGACGGTTGTCAAGTCCCGAAGGATCCCGCTTTTCGCCCTGAGAAGGACGTTAACGCCCTTAGAAGGACGGTTGTGCCCTTAAAAGGACGTTTGCGCCCTTAAAAGGACGGTTTATGCTATTATTGTCAGTTGTTTACATAAAGTGCTCATGTCTATTGGTTATACCTGCCATAGGCGATGTTGGCACTATTGTTGCCGACCACGGGTTAACATACTTGTGCTAATATTAAGATATATCTAGCCTTATATTAATATGGTACATTTATTTTCATACATCTGCTGCATAAGGTCTTATTCTAGGGCATAGTAACAGGCGTTGCGTTACGAATACATATTATATCTGCCATTTACTCCCGAATGCATGGCCGCGCGCCGCTTGTGGTGTGGTTTAATTTGTATATGTTGCCATTTCAACATTGTTATTACTATTGTTATTGTTATTATTATTTTATTGTTATTAGAGCTGCCAGGCTCGGTCGCCTAACACGGCCGGATCGGTAAAATCGCTGATCGTGGTTTGGTTTCCACCCACTGTGCCTCAGTGAAGCGACGTAGGGACCTGACTTAGGCCTCGTTTTGTAGGGCTCCCCAGTGCGCGGTGCACTGTGCCGCGCGAATTCTTGATTTCGTTCCGGTTTTCACTTCACAGTTGAAAAACTCCTAAAATTACACTTTTTCTCACTTAAATATCTGACACTTTCACTTTTGCCCTTGTTGATAGTATGGTTATGTGCGCGGCTTAATTCCGCATCTTTTGATGTATCACACTGTTGTATAGCTCATCTGGGTGACCGACCACGCCTCTCGTGGTTCGGTTTTTCAACCGCCGTGCCTCAGTGGATCATCGTAGGGGCCTGACTTAGGCCTCATTTTGTAGGGCTCCCCAGTGCGCGGTGCACTGTGCCGCGCGAATTCTTAATTTCGTTCCGGTTTTTGCTTCGCAATTGAAAAACTCCTAAAATTACACTATTTCTCACTTAAATATCTGACACTTTCACTTTTGCACTTGTTTGCACTTGTTGATGGTACGGTTGTGTGCGCAGCTTCATTCCGCGTCTTTTGATGTATCGCACTGCTGCGTAGCTCAACGGGGCTCAAAATCGTCGCTGCTCCCCCCCCCCAGTGGTTCGGTTTTTCAACCGCCGTGCCTCAGTGGATCATCGTAGGGACCTGACTTAGGCCTCATTTTGTAGGGCTCCCCAGTGCGCGGTGCACTGTGCCGCGCGAATTCTTGATTTCGTTCCGGTTTCCACTTCACAGTTGAAGAACTCCTAAAATTACACTTTTCCTCACTTAAATATCTGACACTTTCACTTTTGCACTTGTTGATAGTATGGTTATGTGCGCGGCTTAATTCCGCATCTTTTGATGTATCACACTGCTGTATAGCTCATCTGGGTGACCGACCACGCCTCTCGTGGTTCGGTTTTTCAACCGCCGTGCCTCAGTGGATCATCGTAGAGACCTGACTTAGGCCTCATTTTGTAGGTCTCCCCAGTGCGCGGTGCACTGTGCCGCGCGAATTCTTAATTTCGTTCCGGTTTTCGCTTCGCAATTGAAAAACTCCTAAAATTACACTTTTTCTCACTTAAATATCTGACACTTTCACTTTTGCACTTGTTGATGGTACGGTTGTGTGCGCGGCTTCATTCCGCGTCTTTTGATGTATCGCACTGCTGCGTAGCTCAACGGGGCTCAAAATCGTCGCTGCTCCCCCCCCCCCAATGGTTCAGTTTTTCAACCGCCGTGCCTCAGTGGATCATCGTGGAGACCTGGCTTAGGCCTCATTTTGTAGGGCTCCCCAGTGCGCGGTGCACTGTGCCACGCGAATTCTTAATTTCGTTCCGGTTTTCGCTTCGCAATTGAGAAACTCCTAAAATTACACTTTTTCTCGCTTAAATATCTGACACTTTCACTTTTACACTTGTTGATAGTATGGTTGTGTGCGCGGCTTAATTCCGCGGCTTTTGATATATCACACTGCTATACCCGTACGCCCCGCGACCGCCCCCACCCCTCGCGCCCAGCAACAGGGCTTCCACGACCGCCCCGGCTCCGCGCGCCCAGCAGCGAGACCCCGATAGCGCCCCCGACCGAGGCCCCCGCGACCCTATCAAAGCGCACCCAGCAGCGACGCATCCGCGATCTCCCCAGCTCCGCGCGCCCAGCAGCGGACCCCCGCAACCGTCCCGCGCCGAGGCCCCCGCGACCCCCCTAGCAACGCGCGCCCAGCAGCGACGCATCCGCGATCTCCCCAGCTCCGCGCGCCTAGCAGCGAGACCCCGATAGCGCCCCCGACCGAGGCCCCCGCGACCCTATCAACGCGCATCCAGCAGCGACGCATCCGCGATCTCCCCAGCTCCGCGCGCCCAGCAGCGAACCCCCGCAACCGTCCCGCGCCGAGGCCCCCGCGACCACCCTAGCAACGCGCCTAGTAGCAATAGCTCCGCAATCTCCCCAGCTCCGCGCGCCCAGCAGCGAGACCCCGCGGCCGTCCCCAGCACCCGAGCCCGGCAGCACCGCACCCCTCGGCCGGCGTCGTCGCCCTCACCCCGAGCGGCGCGCATACACATTGCTGGATAGCCATACATGTATACATCATCCTTATCACAATCAACATCATCCTCTCATCATACGTACTCCCCCCCCCCCTGCACTACTTCAGTCGTCCCGCAAACCTATTTTAGCTATAACAATAACATAACCATCCATGTTTGAGGTTGGCCGACCCGGCTCATTATATAAATTAATAACTCCTTAGTTCGATTAATAACACATTAATTCAGTTAATAACATATAAATCAATTAATATAGCAAATTGCTCTATTCGCCCATTTGCATGAATTCCATCATACCTACAAACAGCCGGGGCGAACCGGCAGCTCCCACATTCCCCCGAGCGCGTCACGTGCGCCCGCCGTGCAAGGCCACTATAGTGCGTTCCATGTGGTGCGCCAACAATGTCAACAAGCCGCCATGTTAAAATTATTAAATGTTGAGTTTATTAAATATGATGTTCCCAGGGCTGGCAGTGCTTGTTCGCATAGCTAGCAGGCCCCACAGAAGCCCCCACATGTTCCATCATGTAGACGGGCATTTCTCAAGAGTTTTTCGTGTTTCCTCTTGTATTTCCCAATAAGTTATATTGTTGTAAACTTTAGTAATTTATAGTAGATCACGATAACCCTACTAACTACCACAAAATATGAGATAAGATCATTTTCAATTATCACTTTGACGATACGCCCGTCTACACGATGAGACACGCCGTAGCGAACAGACTATAGTCATATATTCATCCCGATTCCAAAATTGGGGTGTCTAGGTTCGTCGAGAGCTAGGGCAGGGGAGTCGCCTTAGAAAAGAATGTTTTATTCGGTAACTACTGGTTAGAAAATTCTGAAATTTGGAATGTGTGATCTTTATTAGATGGACTATCATATACAATTTCAAAAAAGGGGGGGTAACAGGTTAACTTTCCGAGCTATGGAGGGGAGGAGTTTCCGTAATTTTAAATGCATTTTAGACATAGAAATAATTGAGCTACAGGATTGGGATCAACACAGATCTTATTTAATACTTAGTCTCCTCTTTAACAACTTGAAAATTTTGAAAATTTGGAGAAAGGTCGAAGGGAAAAAGTCAGAAATGAAATATGTTTACGTAAATTGCCTCCAAAGCGGGGGACTTGCTTCAAATAAAGTTGCTTTACTCAAGAACTACAGCTTAGAAAAATCTGAAATTTGGAATATATGTTCTCTATTAACTGGGCTATCGAGCGCAATTCCCAAAATGGGGGGTAACAGATCTACTTTACGAGATATAAAGGGGGGAAGTTGACTGACCCTCGGCCGTTTTTCAAATAGTTCCAATAGTTTACCGAGAGTCATATCTTCATCCTAATTCCAAGATTGGGGTGTCTAGGTTCGTCGGGAGCTAGAGCAGGGGAGTCGCTTTAGAAAATAATGTTTTATTCTGTAACTACTGGTTAGAAAATTCTGAAATTTGGAATGCGTGATCTTTATTAGATGGTCTTTCATTTACAGTTTCAAAATGGGGGGTAACAGGTTAACTTTCCGAGCTATGGGGGGGGGAAAGGTTGAGAGCTATTCCAATACCAGACCGTCAAGCAGAAGGAAAGGGGGGGGAGGGCGCGACTCCTGTGCACTAACATAGTACCTATTTAGTCCTAGGCTATTGTTAACAATTTAGATTCCATGTTTGGAACAGGTTTGGACTTGTTTAAACTTACACGTGTTACAATATTCCGTAAATTTTAAATGCGTTTTAGACATAGAAATAGTTGAGCTACAGAGTTGGGACCAACACAGATCTTATTTTTAGATTTAGCCTAATCTTTAACAACTTGAAAATTTTGAAAAACCAAAGGGAAAAGTCAAACTGAAAATATTTACGTAGATTGCCTCCAAAGCGGGGGACTTACTTCAGATAAAATTACTTAACTCGAAAACTACAGCTTAGAAAAATCTGAAATTTGGTATATATGATCTTTATTAACTGGGCTATCGAGCGCAATTCCCGAAATGGGGGGTAACAGATCTACTTTACGAGATATAAGGGGGGAGTTGACTGACCTTCGGTCGGTTTTTCAAATAGTTTCAATAGTTTACCGAAAGTCATATATTCATCCCAATTCCAAGATTGGGGTGTCTAGGTTCGCCGAGAGCTAGGGCAGGGGAGTCGCTTTAGAAAAGAATGTTTATTCGGTAACTACTGGTTAGAAGATTCTGAGATTTGGGATGTGTGATCTTTATTCTTATATGAACTTTCATATACAGTTTCAAAATGGGGGTAGCAGGTTAACTTTCCGAGCTATGGGGGGGGGAGAAGTTGAGAGCTATTCCAACCAGCCCGTCAGCAGAGGGGAAAAAAGGGGGGGGGGGGGCGCGACTCCCGTGCACTAACATAGTACCTATTTAGACCTAGGCTATTGTTAGCTATTTAGTTGAGTTTAGGTTCCATGTTTGGAACAAGTTTGGACTTGTTTAAGCTTACACGTGTTACAATATTCCGTGATTTTAAATGCGTTTTAGACATAGAAATAATTGAGCTACAGAGTTGGGACCAACACAGATCTTATTTTTAGACTTAGCCTAATACTTAACAACTTGAAAATTTTGAAAAAAGTCAAAGGGAAAAAAGTCAAAAATAAAATATATTTACGTAAATTGCCTCCAAAGCGGGGGACTTGCTTCAGTTAAAATTACTTTACTCAAAAACTACAGCTTAGAAAAATCTGAAATTTGGAATATATGATCTCTATTAGCTGGGCTATCGAGCGCAATGCCCAAAATGGGGGGTAACAGATCTACTTTACGAGATATAAGGGGGGGAAAGTTGACTGACCTTCGGCCGGTTTTTCGAAGCTCGATATCTCAGCTTCCCCTTGGCCTTTTTCAATTTTGAAAACTGGGCCGTGGTCGGCTTAGTGCCCCTCACAATGCTGTATACACAGAACTAACCGAAACGCTTCGGTTCAGAACCTCGTGGCCACGCGGTTTTAGTTTTTTGGGTATTGTGCTTAACTCGCTTATCAGAAAAATCTGAACTAGGTATCAAATGAAAGGTCTTGATGAGACGGACACGCACACACCAAAAAACCACCACCTCAAGGCGACTAATCGAGCAGCGTTTCACTTTGAAGATTTTGCACGTCACCGTTTTCACTTTTTGTCACTTAGCACTTCGAGTATCACTCCGCGGCACTTGGCACTTACACTGTTAGATGCGGAACGTTAATCCGCATCTTTTGATGTATCACTCGCGAAGATCGGGCGAAAAAATCCTATTTTCTTGATTTTTCGAGCGCGGAGCGTCGGATTTTCGTGGCGTTCGGGGCGGCAGGCAGCGCGCGACTCTGGCGTTCGGGGCGGCAGGCAGCGCGCGACTCCGGCAGGCAGCGCGCGACTCCGGCAGGCAGCGCGCGACTCCGGCAGGCAGCGCGCGACTCCGGCAGGCAGCGCGCGACTCCCGGCAGGCAGCGCGCGACTCCCGGCAGGCAGCGCGCGACTCCGGCAGGCAGCGCGCGACTCCCGGCAGGCAGCGCGCGACTCCGGCAGGCAGCGCGCGACTCCCGGCAGGCAGCGCGCGACTCCCGGCAGGCAGCGCGCGACTCCCGGCAGGCAGCGCGCGACTCCGGCAGGCAGCGCGCGACTCCGGCAGGCAGCGCGCGACTCCCGGCAGGCAGCGCGCGACTCCGGCAGGCAGCGCGCGACTCCCGGCAGGCAGCGCGCGACTCCGGCAGGCAGCGCGCGACTCCCGGCAGGCAGCGCGCGACTCCGGCAGGCAGCGCGCGACTCCGGCAGGCAGCGCGCGACTCCCGGCAGGCAGCGCGCGACTCCCGGCAGGCAGCGCGCGACTCCGGCAGGCAGCGCGCGACTCCGGCAGGCAGCGCGCGACTCCGGCAGGCAGCGCGCGACTCCGGCAGGCAGCGCGCGACTCCCGGCAGGCAGCGCGCGACTCCGGCAGGCAGCGCGCGACTCCGGCAGGCAGCGCGCGACTCAACCTAACCTAACCTAACCTAACCTAACCTAACCTAACCTAACCTAACCTAACCTAACCTAACCTAACCTAACCTAACCTAACCTAACCTAACCTAACCTAACCTAACCTAACCTAACCTAACCTAACCTAACCTAACCTAACCTAACCTAACCTAACCTAACCTAACCTAACCTAACCTAACCTAACCTAACCTAACCTAACCTAACCTAACCTAACCTAACCTAACCTAACCTAACCTAACCTAACCTAACCTAACCTAACCTAACCTAACCTAACCTAACCTAACCTAACCTAACCTAACCTAACCTAACCTAACCTAACCTAACCTAACCTAACCTAACCTAACCTAACCTAACCTAACCTAACCTAACCTAACCTAACCTAACCTAACCTAACCTAACCTAACCTAACCTAACCTAACCTAACCTAACCTAACCTAACCTAACCTAACCTAACCTAACCTAACCTAACCTAACCTAACCTAACCTAACCTAACCTAACCTAACCTAACCTAACCTAACCTAACCTAACCTAACCTAACCTAACCTAACCTAACCTAACCTAACCTAACCTAACCTAACCTAACCTAACCTAACCTAACCTAACCTAACCTAACCTTTTTTTTTTTTTTTTTTTTTTTTTTTTTTTTTTTTTTTTTTTTTTTTTAACGTAGTGAAAACTCATTTACGAGTACCCCCGGGCCCGGGGGGGCCCGAGCGGTTATGTGGGGCTCTCTCCCCCGTCCTCTTCCCCTGCGGGAAGGGGAGGGGGGAACATACCCACTAAAAACACTACGGCATTGTCCGCTCGCCGGGTTTAGGTAGGCGCCGTGGGTTCCCGAGGATTCGAGCCGACGACGCCCCCCGGCCTGCCCCGGCTTTGGTTAAAATCACCGGGGCTACCTCGCCAAGGAGGGAGGAATCGCAACGCTTCGACTCCCCCCCCAGACGTGTGGGACCGTGCAATGCAGGTGGAGGACCCCCGTCCCCAACCCGCTGGTCCCACTAGGGGTTCAGGCGGGCAGCAAAGTGCCGCCGCCTTCGCCCCGTTCGTCTGCGTCGGAACGGGGGCGCATGGACACACTCCTCGCGCTCCCGTTCCTCGGCTTCCTTCTGGAGCATTATGCACTCGCAGAAGGAAACCACCTCCTCCCAGGACTCGTCACCCCCATCCAGCATAGCCGAAACTATGCTGTGGAGTGACAAGTCCTGTCCGACAGTGGCCACGAGCTGGCGGCGCTCGTAGGCCCAGCAGGGACACTCCTCCAGCGTATGCTGGGCCGTGTCCTCCGCAGCTCCGCAGTTGTGGCACTGCGGGCTGCTCTCTCTCCCGATTCGGTGGAGGTATGCGCCGAAACACCCGTGGCCCGACAGGATCTGCACGAGATGGTACGATATCGTACCAAACTCCCTGTCGAGCCACAGGTCGAGCGAGGGGAGGATAGCCGCTATAGTGCGCGTTCCATAGCGGCAGTCCTCCAGCTCCTCCTTCCACCTGTCGCGCATGCGCCGCTGGGTTTGTCGGCGGGCAAAGAGGATTTCCTCTGGGGCCAGCCGATCCCCCCTCGCCTGGGCCTCCCTTTGGGACCAATAAGACGCCGACATGGCCTCGGCGTCTATGTCCCAAGGGGGCGTGCCAGCAATCAGGCAGGCCGCCATGTGGGCCACCGTCACGTACGCCCTGGCTATACGGGTGGCGCACGCCCGCTGGGGCCGTCGGAGGAGGGCCCTTGTCTTCCGCGTGAGCCGGCTCGCCCATATCGGGGCGCCGTAGAGGGCCATACTCCTCACGACATTGGCGTACAGCCTCCGGCAGGGCGTGAGTGGTCCTCCCACGTTTGGCAGCAGTCTGCCAAGGGCTGCCGCAGTGCCCATCAACCGGGGGGCGAGTTTGGCGAAATGTGCGCCAAAGTCCCACTTCCTGTCCAGGACAAGACCAAGATATTTTATATTGGCCTTGACCTGGACAGTTTCTCCTCCTATCGGGAGTGAGGTGTCGGCCGGGATGCGCCAGGTGGGGGCCCCAAACACCATGGCGTCCGTCTTCCGCACGTTGACCCTGAGGCCGAGCGCACTGACGCGGTCAATGACCAGCTCGGCCGCAACCGCCGCCCTGCGCAGCGTTTCCCGCCGGTCCCTTCCCCGGACGGCCACCATCGTGTCATCGGCATAGCAGATGGTGGCCATGCGGGGAAGCTGCTCGCCCCGAATTGCCCAGTCAAACCCAAGGTTCCATAATAGTGGGCCAAGTATGGAACCTTGGGGGACCCCGCACGCCATAGGATGGCTCTTCCGCCTGCCGCCGTGATCATAGAGCACTACCCTTCCCTCCAGGTAGTGCCCTATGATCCTCTGCAGGTACCACGGGATCCGATGGTACCGCAGGGACTCCATGATGACGGAGTAGGGGAGGGTGCCGAAGGCGTTGGCGATATCTAACGATACCGCCACCACCCCCTCCCCCTTGCTGGCCGCTAGGTCGCTAAACTCCTCTAGCGTCTTAATTGCGTCGATGGTCGACCGGCCCTTTCTAAACCCGAACTGGTGCTCGGAGATGTTCGGGCCCACCTCCTCCAAGTGGCTGCGGATCCGGGAGGAGATTATCCGCTCCAACGCCTTCCCGCATTCGTCCAGGAGGACGATGGGCCGATGGCCTGACGGCGAGTCAGGCGCGCCCCCCGGCTTGGGAATGAGCACCAGCCGCCCCTCCTTCCACACCTTCGGGAAGCGCCCCTCCTGCAGACACTGGTCCAGGAGGTCCTTAAAGCGCTCCCCGAGGTATTGAAGGGCGATGGGGATCACCCTCGCGGGCACGCCGTCCGGGCCTGGGGCCTTCTTGCATACCCGGAGGCGGTCCGTGATCCACATCATTTCATCCTGGTTGATCCTGGGAATTATGGGATCCCCTCTCGGCTCCTCCGGGGGGGCCATCCTCGGAGGCTCGAATTCCGGCGCCGGAGGGAAAAGGACGCCAACAATCCTCTCAAGGAGCCCTGGCTCCAGGGAGTCCATGGGGGGGGCACGCTTAACCTTCTCCCGCACCATCTTGTACGGGCGCCCCCATGGATCCCTCTCCAGCGTGGCCAAGAACTCCTCGTGTGCGGCGTCCTTGGCCTTGGAGATTGCCAGCTGGAGGGTCTCCTTGGCCTCCTTGAGGGCCCTATAGAGGACCTCCTCCTCAGCGGCCGTGTGCGCCACTCTCCGCCTGCAGCGGGTGTAGGCGCGGCGCGCGCGGTTGCTGGCGGCCCGAAGATTGGCTATTTCCTCGGACCACCAGTAGACCCCCGTTTTATCCGGGAGCCTCCGCATCCGCGGCATGGCCGCGTCACACACCGCGGTGAGCGCCTCGCGGAAACGGGCCGCCTTCCCATCGACGTCCAGATCGTCGGGTGGGGGGGCGTTCCAGGCCTCTACCACTGCCGCCTCCTCCGCCATGCCGGGGTCGAATCTGGAGAGGACCCAGCGCGGGAAGGTCGACCTCCTCCCCGCCGGCGGCTGCGGCTGTGCCGGCTGCGAGGCGGAGACCCTCATCCGAATATAGCGGTGGTCGGAGAGGGTCTCTACGTCCTCAAGGACACGCCAGTCCGCGATGCGTGCGGCTAGGGCGGGGGTCGCGAACGTTATGTCCACGATGGACCCCCCCTGCCTGCGCACGCACGTGTCCACGCTGCCTCTGTTGGCCACCTCCAGCCCGATGGCAGCCGCCCAGCCCTCTAGCTTGGCCCCTCTCTGGTCCGTGATGGGGGAACCCCACGCCGCGCCTTTGGCGTTGAAGTCCCCCATCACAAGCAGCTGCGCTGGGGCCACTCCCCCTGCGGCTCGCCCTAGATCCGCAAGGAAGGCCTCGAAGGCCGCCAGCGGCCTGTTGGGGGAGAAATAGACCGCAATTATTGCAGTCTCTCCCCACTTGGCCGCTACGTACCCCGGGCCCTCTCCGATCTTGTGGAGGGGGGGGGAGTTCCCGTTCGTCGGGACAACGATGGCTGCAAGGCCGTCCGGAGATCCCGCCCAGTTTCTTTGGGGCGGAACGTAATATGGTTCCGCCACCACCGCAACCTTTATGCCCCACTCCGCCATGGCCTGCATGAGCAGGTCTTGGGCCCTGGCGGAGTGGTTCACGTTCGCCTGGAGGATCTCGCAATGCTGGTGTACTGGCATTAAGACACCTGCATTGCGAGTTCCTCCTGTGCCTTCGGGCTTTCATCTTGGGGGGGGCTGGCCCGGGGCGCGCGGTCCTTCCCCTTAACTGTGGGTGGGGCACATTTGTCCCCGCCCATGACATGGCCATGGGGCCGTCCCGCCGCAGCGCATACTGCGCACTTGGGCTGCGCCTGGCAGTCCGCTGCTAGGTGTCCCTCCTTTCCGCATCGGAAGCACTTTCCTGCGTACTCCGCGGCGGAGGGGCACGTGGCCCTGGTGTGGCCCAGCGCCATGCACTTAAAGCAGCGCATGGGCAGGGCCACCAGGGGCGTGACGGCTGCTCTTGTCCAGCCAATTTGGATGTGACCCTCCTTGGCCACCTCCTTAGCGGCCGTCGCTGGGCACCGTACTATGACGGTGCCCCGCCCCCAGGCTCTCTCGCTGAGGGCTCCGGCCTTGACGAGGGCCACCTGGCAGCCCCCTTTGGCCGCGACGGCCGCCGCCACCTCGTCCCGGCCCACGGTTTCGTCAAGCCCAGTGAGCTTGAGCTCGGCGAATTTCGTGGGCCGGGTGATCTCGGCCACATCCCCCACCACTTCGCGGAGCTTCTCCGCCAAGCGGTCCGCGGTGGCTTCGGGGGTGTCTCCCTTCACCTCCAGCAGCTTGGAGCCGGTCATAGACTTCCTCATTTGGACCGACTCCAGTCCAAAGTCGGCCAGCCTGACGCCGGCCCTGGCCCACACCATTACGTCGGTGTAGGTGGCCAGCTTGCCCCCCCTCTGTGCCCTCTCCTTGAGGGTCAGGACCACAGCTGCCGTGCGGGGCACCACCACCTTCACTGCCTTCGGCTTAGGGGTCTTGGGGGGGGCCGCCGGGGAGGCGGTCTTCTTCCCCTTCCCTTTCCCCTTCCTCTTTGCCACCTCCGACCAGGGGGCTTCCTGGGGCTGGGGCGTGGCTTGGGGTTGGGATTCCCTCTCCCCGCTTGTCCCCGCCTTGGGGGGGGGGTTGGACGGACCCGGCGGATTTAACGGAGCATTCGGGCGCTCCACCGCCTTGGTCCTCCGAGCCGGTATCGGGCCGCTCCCTCCCCCCGCCTTTTTGCCACCTTGGGCTGACGGGGGTGGGGGCGGAGGAGGCATGAGGATTCCCTCCTGCCTCGTCTTCGGCTGCTGCTGCACCTTCTGGGGCTCCCTCGTGCCCCCCCCTACCAGGTTCGGCTGGGTCCTGGGACGGGGTGGGGGCGCCGTTTTCCTATCCGCGGCGAGCGGCGGCCTGAGGACGGGCTCCGGTGGGAGACGCGCCTCCATCTCCCCCAGGCGGGCGTTGATCATCCCGCCCAGGGACGTCAGCAGGTCGCGCCTGAGGTCCTCCATGGCCTCTTTCAGGCCCCCCCTCTCCTCAACGACTGAGGCCTCTCTGCGCGCTGCGGAGGCCGTGCCTTGCGCCTCCGTGTATGCTGCCTTGAAGGCCCTCAACTCCCCGCGGACATTCTCCAGCTCTCTTGCGAGTCTGGCATTGTCCGCCCGGAGCCTGCGCTGCTCCTCGGTAGGGGAGACCACGCGCAATTCTTCAATGGCCTCAAAGGCCTCCGCGGCCGCATCATTTAATAGGCCCTTAATTCGCCCATTAATGTTGCCGCACTTGGCAACGTTTCCCCGAATGGAGAGAACGCTGCGGAGTGCGGCGGCGGCGAGCTCCTCTCTGCTCTTCTCCTGGGGAGTGCGGACGTCCTCGCCGCTCTTCGGCGACTTCTTGCGGCGAGATTGCTTGGGGCGGAAAGTTCGGTCCCCCTGCTCCTCCTGGTCGTTGGAGTCCTCGTCGCTGCCGAGGCCCTCCAACTTCCTCCGCGCAGATGCCATGAAGGCATAAGCCCCCATGCTGCGTTTCCCTCCCCTGGATGAGGACTTGACTTTGGCAGGCACTGCCTCCTCTGCCCCGCTGGACTTCGACCTTTTAAGGGGAGCCCTTTTGGCGTCCCCCTTGGGGCCCTCCCGCGGTACGCTGGACAGAACAGCTTCCTCCGTCTCCTCCTCCATGTCGGAGGTCTCGGAAAACTCCACGGTTTGAAACCCGAGTTCCGACCCCGTGTCCCCCCCCTCGAAAGCCTCCGATTCAGTTGTCCCCTCAACGCTGGGCTCGAAAAGAGACCCGTTCCCCACCTTAATTCCCTTTTTCCCTCCCCCGTAAAGCAACGCCGGAAAGTTTAGCCGGTACGAGGACGCCCCCGGCAAAAAATTCCCAGCGGGAGATCCGCCCCTGGAATTTCCTTCCTGACCCCTGTCAGGAGTGGCCGATGACCCGGCCCCCTCCCCCAAACTCCCCCCCCCCCCGTAGCACCCCCCGATTGGGAGCTACTCCGGGTCCTAACCCCCGAGTTATGATTGCTCATAACTCCCCCCCCCTCCCGTCCGATGTCCCACCGGACCCCCCCCCACAGAACCCCTGCAGGTTCTACAACCCCCCCCCTTGCCACAAACCCCCCCTACCAGGTTGGTTTCACCAGAAGGGCGAAACCTAACCAAAAAACGGTCAAGTCCGAACAGTGGAAAATTACCAACTTATAAAAAAGTTGGTAGTTTTCCCCAAATTCTGACGAGACTATGATAGCTAGAGAGTCGAGTGGGGTGCCGTTAGGCGGCGCAAACTACCCCCTAAAAGACCCTATAGCTATAAAATCCCGGACCGTTAAAGTATAGGCGCAGTGATTTTTTGAAAGTCCTGACAAACTTATCAAAAAAGTCACTAGCGCCTATGGCAAATATAGCCGCAACCAACGTTTCACCGAATAACTTCCGAATGGTAAGTTCGAAAATTATTCGGTAAACGGCGTTTGGTAGTGCCACTAATTCGCCCTATTCCCCCACAAAAATAATTTAAAAAATGTAAACCGTATAGAAGATACGATTTTTCTAAAAAATTTGGAAAAGTTGTGTTTTACAATCCCAACCGCAAAAACAGAAGGTTTTCACGGAGAAATTGCAAAAATTAATTTTGGGGTATCCAGAGAAGCTAGAAGTACCGAAAATATGTCAAAAAGTCAGGGATCTAATGCAGAAGGCAAAGATATCAAAAATTTGGAAAAATTCCGATCGCAAGTCAAAAATTTGAGTTATTTAGCAAAGCAAGTCGCAAAAGTAACATCAAATTTTGCCTCAGTAACATCAAATTTTGCCTCAGTAACATCAAATTTTGCCTCAGTAACATCAAATTTTGCCTCAGTAACATCAAATTTTGCCTCAGTAACATCAAATTTTGCCTCAGTAACATCAAATTTTGCCTCAGTAACATCAAATTTTGCCTCAGTAACATCAAATTTTGCCTCAGTAACATCAAATTTTGCCTCAGTAACATCAAATTTTGCCTCAGTAACATCAAATTTTGCCTCAGTAACATCAAATTTTGCCTCAGTAACATCAAATTTTGCCTCAGTAACATCAAATTTTGCCTCAACCTAACCTAACCTAACCTAACCTAACCTAACCTAACCTAACCTAACCTAACCTAACCTAACCTAACCTAACCTAACCTAACCTAACCTAACCTAACCTAACCTAACCTAACCTAACCTAACCTAACCTAACCTAACCTAACCTAACCTAACCTAACCTAACCTAACCTAACCTAACCTAACCTAACCTAACCTAACCTAACCTAACCTAACCTAACCTAACCTAACCTAACCTAACCTAACCTAACCTAACCTAACCTAACCTAACCTAACCTAACCTAACCTAACCTAACCTAACCTAACCTAACCTAACCTAACCTAACCTAACCTAACCTAACCTAACCTAACCTAACCTAACCTAACCTAACCTAACCTAACCTAACCTAACCTAACCTAACCTAACCTAACCTAACCTAACCTAACCTAACCTAACCTAACCTAACCTAACCTAACCTAACCTAACCTAACCTAACCTAACCTAACCTAACCTAACCTAACCTAACCTAACCTAACCTAACCTAACCTTTTTTTTTTTTTTTTTTTTTTTTTTTTTTTTTTTTTTTTTTTTTTTTTTTTTTTTTTTTTTTTTTTTTTTTTTTTTTTTTTTTTTTTTTTTTTTTTTTTTTTTTTTTGGTTCGGAGGAAAAATGCTATTACGCACTGTCCGCCGTGCCGTTGGGACGACACGGCGGGGGGTATGGGACTCTCCTCCTCCATTCCTTCGCTCACTATATGAGCGAAGGAATGGAGGAGGCCTACCGATTAAAAAACCTCCGGTATCCCCTCAACTGCCAGTCAGCAGGTGCCATGGGGGCGAATTGTGATCATACCACGGCACCCGCTGGCCGGCCCAGCCACCCTAGCTGGACCTCCTCTCCGAGAGGGGGGGATCGAGGATACGTGATCCCCCCCTAGCACTGTGGGCCCTTAAGGTTACTAGGGGATCCCAAGGCCCCTAGCACCAGGCACCACTATGGGGGCAATGCGGCGAGGTACTGTCGCCGCCTTCTCCCCATTCTCCGCCTCCGGAGTGGGGGTGCGAGGGGATCTTCCTCGCGCTCCCTCTCCCTCTCCTCCTTTTGTGAAATGATGCTTTCACAGAAGGAGGAGACTGCCTCCCACGACATCTCGCTCTCCAGCATCTTACGGACGATGCTGGGGAGGGAGAGGTCACTTCCTACTGACGCCACCAGAGCGCGGCGCTCGGAAGACCAGGCCGGGCACACCTCGAGGGTGTGCTGGGCCGTGTCCTCGTTCGCACCGCACTCATGGCACGTCATGTTCTCCTCCCTTCTCGCCACCCTGTGCAGGTATCGTCCGAAACATCCGTGTCCAGTCAACACCTGCACAAGGCGGAAAGTGAGGGGACCATACTCCCTCTTACACCACAATTGGAGCACTGGGCGGATGGCCTCAGTGGTTCGGGTGCCGAATTCGGCATCCGCTAGTTCATCCGCCCAGCGCTCCATCACCTTCTCCATCGCCACTTCCCGAGCCCTCGCCAGCTCCTGCGGGGCGAGCGACTCACCTCGGGCTCTCCGCTCCACTCTGTCCGCGTACGCGTCGGCCCACACCCTTGCCTCTATTTCCCAGGGAGGGGCGCCGGCCAACGCGCACGCCGCAGCCCATCCTACCGTGCGATATGCACGGCACATCCTCACCGCCATGATCCTCTGCGGCCTGCGGAGCAGCGCCTTGTTCCTGGCGGTGAGGGCGTCCGCCCATATTGGGGCCCCGTACAGGGCCATGCTCCTGATGACCCCTGCAAACAGGCGTCTGCAGGAGGCACCAGGACCACCCCCGTTTGGCAAGAGCCTTGCCAAGGCGCCAGCCGCACCCACGAGTCGGGGGGACAATCTCCGAAAATGTTCCCCGAACTCCCACTTTCCGTCGAGGGTAAGGCCCAGATATTTCATGTGGGCCTTCACCTCGACGGTCTCCCCGTCTACGCTGATACATGCGCCCCGCGGAAGCCTCCACCTCGGCCCCCTGAAGCAAAGGGCCTCCGTCTTGGACAGAGCCACCCTTAGCCCCAGGGCCCCGATGCGGCTGGCCACCAGGGAGGCGCATATCTCAGCCCTGCGGACTACCTCATCGTAGGTGCTGCCTCGGACGGCAATGAGAGTATCATCTGCATAGCAGATTATTGCCATCCGATGCAGCATCCTCCCTCTGATGGCCCAATCGTAGCCGATGTTCCAAAGCAGGGGCCCGAGCACGGACCCCTGTGGAACACCGCTAGTCACGGGCCTCGCAATCCGCACGCCCCCTCTCGCGTTGTAGAGCACCACCCTGTCTGTAAGGTAGTGCTCTACAACCCTTCGGAGATAGGAGGGCACCCCGTGGTACCGGAGTGCTTCTCCTATCACCTCGAAGGGGAGGGACCCGAAGGCGTTGGCGATGTCTAGAGACACCACCATCGCCCCCTGGCCCCTCCCGGCGGCCCCCTCGGTGAACCCTTTCAGGGCGGACAAGGCGTCCATTGTAGAACGCCCTGCCCGAAACCCGAATTGATCCTCCGAGAGGTCCGGTCCCACATCTGTAAGATGCTGGCTGACACGGGAAGCTATTACTCTCTCGAATAGCTTTCCCGTGTCATCCAGCATGACGAGTGGCCTGTAGCCGGAAGGAGAGTCGGCAGGCCGACCGTCCTTCCGCAACAGAACCAGCCGTCCCTCTTTCCAACATCTCGGGAACCGCCCCTCGGCCAGACAGTCGTCAAACAGCGCGCAGAGGCGGTCCCCGAGATGTTTCAGTGCGATGCGGAGAACCACTCTGGGCACCCCGTCCGGCCCCGGGGCCTTGTGGGCGCCCTTCAGGCGGTCCACCGCAACGCACATCTCCTCCACCGTTACTGGCAGGGCATCCATGCCCCCCTCCCCCTCTGGAGTCGGCCCTGCCATGCGCGGCGGCTGGAATGGAGGGGTGTCTGGAAACAGACCTTCCACCACCGCGCCCAGCAGCGCCGGCTCGAAGTCTTCCGTGGAGGGGGCCGTCATCAGTTTGGCACGGACCATTCTGTACGGCCGCCCCCACGGATCCGCATCGAGAGTCCCGATGAACTCATCGAAGGCGGCGTCCTTTGCCTTGGTTATGGCGGTTGAGAACGCCTTCTTGGCCGCTCTAAGCTCGCCAAGAAGGCGCTCCTCCTCCCCAGGCACCTGACGCCGCCTCCGCCGGCATCGAGTGAAGGCGCGACGGGCGGCGTCACTGGCGGCTCGCAAGTCCGCAAGGTCCTGCGACCACCAGTAGACGCCGGCCCTCGGTTTGAACTTCTTGGCCTTCGGCATGGCCGCATTGCAGACGGCCGTCAGATCCTTGCGGAATCTGACGGCCCTCTCCTCCACCCCGACCGCTTGTGGAGGGTCAACACACCAGGCCTGCACTATAGCCGCCTCCTCCGCTCGATCCCGGTCGAGGCGGGAGACCGCCCACCTTGGGAAGTCCCCGCCCCCGCGCCCCGCCGCATGAGCCAGCGGTCCCAGGGGAGCCTTGGAGACCCTGCACCTGATGTAAAGGTGGTCAGACAGGGTCTCCACCTCCTCCAGGACTCGCCACTCGCTAACACGTGCGCCGATGGCAGGGGTAGTGAAAGTCAGGTCCACTATGGACCCCCCCCTGCCATCGGACGCAGGTGTTCGCACTGCCGACGTTCTGCAGGACTAGGCCTATCATAGCGGCCCAATCCCGCAGAAGCGCCCCCCTCCGATCCGTGATGGGGGACCCCCACGCCGTGCATTTGGCGTTGAAGTCCCCCATCACGATCACCTGGGCCGGCGACGCCCTCTGCACCACCGGTCCCAGGCCCACCAAATACTGCTCAAAGTCGCTGAGCCTTCTGTTTGGGGAGAAGTAGGTGCCTATGACCACTACCCCTCCCCAATCAGCAGCCACATAGCCAGCACCCCTCTCCCTCAGAGAGAGGCGCTGGGGGGCGGCGGTCGGCACGACTATACACACCGAGCCCTCGGTGTCCCCGACCCAATTATGTCGAGTGGGGACAGCGTAGGGCTCAGCAACAACCGCTAAGTCGATGAACCACTCCGCCAGCACCTGCACAAGCAAGTCCTGGGCGCGGGCAGAGTGGTTCGCGTTCGTCTGCAGGAGCTCGAAATGCAGGCGTGCTGGCATTAGGACACCTGCATTTCGAGCTCCTCTCTAGCCAGATGGCTGGGTCTGTGGATGGCCCCGTCTCTGGGGGCTCTTCCTCTGACGGAGGGTGGGGCGCATTTCGCCCCCCCCCATGGTATGCCCATGTGGGCGTCCGGCTTGGGCGCATACTGCGCACTTCGGTGGGGCGACGCAGGTTGCCGCCTGATGGCCTTCGGCGCCGCAGCGGAAGCATTTTGCGCCGTGTTCCGCATCCGAGGGGCAGAGCGCCCTGGTGTGGCCCAACGCCATGCATCTAAAGCAACGCAAGGGTTGGGCCACGAGTGGCACGATGTTCGCCACGTTCCATCCTACCGCCACCTTGCCGATGTCAGCAACCATCTTCGCCGCCGCCGCTGGGCACCTAATTAGCACAGAGCATTGGCCCCATGCGCTCGCTCTGATGTTGCCGACTCTTACCTGCGCAGTCGAGCAGCCGCCTTTGGTCGCTATCGCCACGGCCACTTCCTCCTGCGTGACCGTTTCGTCGAGCCCGGTCAGTTTTAGGTCCGCTGTTTTGGTGGGCCGGGTGATGTCGGCCACGTCCCCGATCGTTTGGTGGAGCTTCTCCGCCAGGGCATCGGCCGTGGCTTCAGGGTGTTCACCCGCCACTTCCATCAGTCTGGAGCCGGTCATGGTAGTTCTTACTTTGACCGACTCCAGTCCAATCTCTCGCAGTTGGATCTGCGCCCTGGCTTTGGCCATGACCTCCGTATAGTTCGAGTGGCCGGACTTCAGACTCACCACTACTACGGCCGTTCGCGGCGGGACGATTCTGACCGGGCGCGGCTGCTGCCTCTTCG
Source organism: Pandemis cinnamomeana (assembly GCA_932294345.1). NCBI lineage: Eukaryota > Metazoa > Arthropoda > Insecta > Lepidoptera > Tortricidae > Pandemis > Pandemis cinnamomeana. The sequence continues at coordinate 10,018,997 of OW028726.1, read as the reverse complement.
GCTGGGTCGGCTGGTTGGGAGCTTTCCTCCTTTTGACCACTGTCGTCCACGGCGTGGCGTCTTCAGGTGTGGGTTGCGCGGCTGGGACTGGAGGCTCTTGCGCAACCTAACCTAACCTAACCTAACCTAACCTAACCTAACCTAACCTAACCTAACCTAACCTAACCTAACCTAACCTAACCTAACCTAACCTAACCTAACCTAACCTAACCTAACCTAACCTAACCTAACCTAACCTAACCTAACCTAACCTAACCTAACCTAACCTAACCTAACCTAACCTAACCTAACCTTTTTTTTTTTTTTTTTTTTTTTTTTGACGGTGGGAAAATGCCTTACGCATACGACCGCGCCGTGGGGACGGCGCGGAAGTTATGTGGGGCTCTCCTCCCCGGCCCCCCCCCCGAGTGGAGGGAGGCGGGGGAGGCATACCCACTAAAAACCCACCGGTATTCCCTCTCTGCCATTTGGAGGGCGCCGCGGGAGAGCTATGGTGTCACCGCGAACGCCCGCCGGCCGCCCCAGCCTAAGCGCCGGGGCTCCTGCGCCTAGAGGGGGGGGCCGGGAATACCTGGTCCCCCCCTAGACTTGTGGGCCTCTGCAGGCTAGCGGGGGATCCCCATCCCCCGCCAGCAGGCACCACTAGGGGAGGGCGGCGGCATACTGCCGCCTTCTCCTCCCCGTCCGTCTGCGCCGGAGCGGGGGCGCGAGGGGGTTATTCTCGCGCTCCCGCTCCTTCTCCTCCTTCTGCGAGATGATGTCCTCGCAGAAGGAGGCGACGGCCTCCCAAGACCCCTCGCTTCCGACCATGGCGTGGATTACGCCGGGAAGCGAGAGGTCGCCGCCGATCGTCGCCACCAGAGTGCGACGCTGGTGAGACCAGGCTGGGCACAGCTCCAATGTGTGCTGTGCCGTGTCCTCAGCTGCGCCGCACTCATGGCACGACGCCGTCTCCTCCCTACCGACTCTTTTGAGGTACCGCCCGAAGCATCCATGCCCGGACAGTACCTGGGTGAGTCGGTAGGTGAGGGACCCGTGGGCCCTCCCGCACCACTCGTGAAGCACTGGGCGGATGGCCTGAATTGTGCGAGTGCCGAACTCGGCATCCCGCAGCTCATCCACCCAGCGCTCCATAACCCCTTCCTTGAGGAGCTCCCGGGCTCGGGTCAGCTCCTCAGGGGCGAGAGACTCGCCCCTTGCCCTCCGTTCGGCTTTGGCCCTGTGCGCTTCCGCCAGGGCCTCCGCCTCAAGCTCCCAAGGTGGGGAGCTGGCCAGCACGCCCGCCGCCTGCCAGCCGACCGTCCGGTACGCCCGGCTCACCCTCGCGGCGATGATTCGCTGGGGGCGCCGGAGCAGCGCCTTCGCTGCGGGGGTCAGGCTGTCCGCCCATATGGGCGCCCCGTACAGCGCCATGCTGCGCAGCACACCTGCGTACAGCCGCCTGCACGGGGCGTCCGGGCCACCTGTGTTGGGCAGGAGCCGGCTCAGGGCCCCCGCCGCGCCCACTACCCGGGGGATGAGGTCCCGGAAGTGGGCCTCCCACTTCCACCGGCCGTCGAGGGTAAGGCCCAAGTATTTGACCTGGGCCTTTACCTCGACGGCCTCGCCTGCCACGGATAGCGCCGCGCCTCGCGGCACCCGCCACCTCGGCCCCCTGAAACAGAGGGCCTCGGTTTTTGGCAGGGCTACCCTCAGTCCGAGGGCCCTGATCCTGCGGACTATGAGGGTAGCCCCTACCTCCGCTCTCCTCCTCACCTCTTCATAGGTGGTACCCCGGACGGCTACCAGCGTGTCATCTGCGTAGCAGATGACCGCCATCCGGGGTAGCACCTCTCCGCGGATGGCCCAGTCGAATCCGAGATTCCACAGCAGGGGTCCTAAGACTGACCCCTGCGGGACTCCACAGGCCATCCGCCTCCTCTCCACGTTTCCCCCCCTCCCCGTGTAGAGCACTACCCGCCCTGTCAGGTAGTGCCCTACAATCCTCCGGAGGTAGAGGGGCACCCCGTGATACCGGAGCGCCTCCTCTATCACTCCGAAGGGGAGGGAGCCGAAGGCGTTAGCGATATCGAGTGATACCGCCATCGCCCCCTGCCCCCCCCTTGCCGCCTCCTCGGTGAACCCCTTCAGGGAGGATAGGGCGTCCATCGTGGACCGCCCTGCCCTGAACCCGAACTGGTTCGCCGAGAGATCCGGCCCCACCTCCGCTAGGTGGAGGGCGATTCGGGTAGCTACGACTCTTTCGAGGAGCTTACCCGTCTCGTCCAGCATCACCAGCGGGCGGTAGCCGGACGGAGAGTCCGGCGGACGGCTCTCCTTCCGGAGCAGCACCAACCGCCCCTCCTTCCAGCACCCGGGGAAGCGCCCCTCCACGAGGCACCCTGTGAAAAGGGCGCGGAGGCGGTCCCCAAGGTGCTCCAGCGCCAGGTGCAGGACCCTTCCCGGAACTCCGTCCGGTCCGGGGGCCTTCCGCCTGCCCTTCAGGCGGCCCCTCACCGCCTCCATTTCTTCCTCCGTTACCGGAGGGATCTCGGGGGCCACCTCCGGCTCCATTTCAGGGGGGGAACCTAACCTTTTTTTTTTTTTTTTTTTTTTTTTTGATTCGGTGAGAAAATGCAATTACGCACGGTCCCCGCGCCTTGGGGAATGTCCCCCCACACGCACTTGGGGGGGACGACGCGGGGGGTGTAGTGGACTCTCCCCCCTAGTCGGAGCACACTAGGGGGGCATACCCCTTAAAAACTCACCGGTATTCCCTCTCGGCCATTTGGAGGGGCGCCGTGGGAGAACTATGGTGTCACCACGCACGCCCCACCGGCCACCCCAGCGCAAGCGCCAGGGTTCCGTCGCCTAAGGAGGGAGGGCCGGGGATACTTGGCCCCCCCCCCTGAGTCGTGGGCCTTTACAGGCTGGCAGGGGATCCCCATCCCCCGCCAGCGGGCACCACTACGGAGGGCAGCGGCGACTGCCGCCTGCTCCTCCGATCCGACACCCGGTCGGATCCCCGTTGTGGGGGGCGGGGTAGCTCGCCTCACTGAGGCCAGGAAAAGACCGAAGGACATCAATCCTTCGGCCACCCGGGGAACTCAGTCCCCAGGATACTTTTCCTCCAGGAGGCCCCCGGAGCCACCCCACCCCTCACACGCCCCTGCGCCCGTCCCTGAGGGAACTTGTGTCCGAGCAACGGGTACGCCGACGCTCAGTCCCCTCCACTCTACCGCGAGCCCTCCCTTGAAGTACGATGGCCCTCAGAGCCACCGTACTCCCGACAGCCATCATGGCCGCCCTCCTAACTCCCCAGGGGAGCCACCCCCGCGCCGAAGCGCTGCCACTTCCATGTCTCCTCTGCTGGATCAGAGGAGTACTGGAAGTGGCCCACCACCCGGTACCTCTTGGCACCGCCGCAGGCCGGACACATGGCATGCGGCGGTGAGCCCCCCCACCACGACAAGGTAGGTACACGTCGGGGGGGGGGGGGAACCTAACCTAACCTAACCTAACCTAACCTAACCTTTTTTTTTTTTTTTTTTTTTTTTTTTTTTTTTTTTTTTTTTTTTTTTTTTTTTTTTTTTTTTTTAACGTTTGGAAAATGCGCCTTATGCATCTCCGCGCTCGGGGCAGCACGAACGGAGGTATGACGGGTTCTCCAGCTCGCCGCTACCTTCCTAATGAAGGAGGGGAGGATTGGCATACCGTCTAAAAACACAAACGTTCCCTCCTGGCCATGTGCTGTGGGCGTTACGGGCGAACTACGTGAACCGCGACGCCCACTGGCCGCCCCGGGATGGGGCAGATCGCAACGGCACCGTTGAATGCGGGTTCCGGAATCCCCGCCCTCCCCCGCCGGTGACCGTTTGATTTTTTATAGAGGTTGACTCCTCGCAGCCCCCGCAGCGGCCCACGTTCCCAGCGCCTTTTTTTTTTTTTTTTTTTTTTTTTTTAACGTGTGGAAAATGCGCCTTATGCATCTCCGCGCTCGGGGCAGCACGAACGGAGGTATGACGGGTTCTCCATCTCGCCGCTACCATCCCTATGGATGGAGGGGAGAGGCCTACCGTCTAAAAACACACACGTTCCCTCCAGGCCTTGAACTGCGGGCGTTGCGGGCGAACACCGTGACCACCGCAACGTCCACTGGCCGCCCCGGGATGGGGCAGGTGGCGACGGCACCGTTGAATGCGGGTTCCGGATTCCCCGCCCTCCCCCGCCGGTGACCGTCTGTTTTTTTAAAGAGGTTGACTCCTCGTAGCCCCCTCAGCGGCCCACGTTCCCAGCGCCAGCGGGCCGGGGTTACGTGACGGCCGACATGACCGAGATCACGCCGCCCTGTTGATTTTTATAGAGGTTTACTCCTCGCGGCCCCCCTATCTTGAAAAAGACGAGGCGGCCCACGGTCCCGGCCCTGCGGGCCGGGTTTGCGTGCCGTCCGACCGTGACCGAGGTCACGTCATCCTCTGGATTATTATAGAGGTTTACTCCTCGCGGCCCCCTTATCTTGAAAAAGACGAGGCGGCCCACGGTCCCGGCCCTACGGACCAGGTTTACGTGCCGTCCGACCGTGACCGAGGTCACGTCGCCCTCTGGATTTTTATAGAGGTTTACTCCTCGCGGCCCCCTTATCTTGAAAAAGACGAGGCGGCCCACGGTCCCGGCCCTACGGACCAGGTTACGTGCCGACCGAAAATGACCGAGGTCACTCCGCTCCGCGATCGCGTCCCTTGCGGAACGCACCGCTTCGACGGCAGGCTTTCGCCCGCCGCCAGCATGAGGCTCGCCCTTCCGTTCCCCGCCCGGGGCGAACAGCAGGTACAAGGTTGGACTCGCCCCCGTCCCTCCCCGTACGAGGCGTTTGGCGCCTCCAGGTTTGGTGCAGAGCTGCGCTACCTTTCAACCTCCTGGCACCGTCCCACGGCACCAGTGGCTACTCGGCCGCAGATGCAGAGCAGCTCCCCGGCAGCTACCGCACGCCCCGTCCCCCCCTAGGCTCCCCCCCCTCAGAGAACGAAAGGCCTGCCGGTAATTAACCGCAAAGCAATACCTACTTTTCGCCAGCTCCAGGCCGAGTGAGCAGCTCGGCGGGAGGGGCTACTCAGTAGGCAGCTCAGCTCGGCCCGACAGTACCCAACGCTTCTGTCCCTCGTCTCCCCAAGGCTCCCCTTCCCCCCCCAAAAGGCGTTTGGTGCCTTCAGGCCTGGTGCAGAGCTACGCCTCCTTTCACCATCTGGCACTGGCCCCCCGACCTGCACCAGTGGCTACTCGGCCGCAGATGCAGAGCAGCTTCCCGTCAGCTACCGCCCGCCTTCCCCCACCTAAACTTGATCCCTCCCTTGATAAAAAGGGGCTATCGCCCCGGCCCTCACCAAAATATATATACATAAACATAATACTTCGCCCCGCCCTACCCCCCCACCCCCCCAGGTCGGATATTTGCCACCAGCTAACTAATCCCCGAGGGGTTTAATCAGCCGTTGTTGCCCAGGGTGCACCGGCCTAAGCGTTACCCTTCCCCCCCCATGGGACAAAAGTCCCTGATAGAAGGGAACTGTAACGCTAGAGCTCTCGGGGAGGTTTCCGACATAGCACCCCAACCTTTTTTTTTTTTTTTTTTTTTTTTTTTTTTTTTTTTTTTTTTTTTTTTTTTTTTTTTTACGTAGTGAAAACTCATTTACGAGTACTCCCGGGCCCGGGGGGCCCGATCAGTTATGTGGGGCTCTCTCCCCCGTCCTCTTCCCCTGCGGGAAGGGGAGGGGGGAACATACCCACTAAAAACACTACGGCATTGTCCGCGTGCCGGGTTTAGGTAGGCGCCGTGGGATCCCGAGGATTCGAGCCGACGACGCCCCCCGGCCAGCCCCGGCTTTGGTTAAAATCACCGGGGCCACCTCACCTAGGAGGGAGGAGCCGCAACGCTTCAGCTCCCCCCCCAGACGCGTGGGACCGTAAAGGCGGGTGGAGGACCCCCGTCCCCAACCCGCTGGTCGCACTAGGGGTTCAGGCGAGCAGCAAAGTGCCGCCGCCTTCGCCCCGTTCGTCTGCGCCGGAACGGGGGCGCGTGGACACACTCCTCGCGCTCCCGTTCCTCGGCTTCCTTCTGGAGCATTATGCACTCGCAGAAGGAAGCCACCTCCTCCCAGGACTCGTCACCCCCCATCCAGCATAGCCGAGACTATGCTGTGGAGTGACAAGTCCTGTCCTACAGCCGCCACGAGCTGGCGGCGCTCATAGTCCCAGCAGGGACACTCCTCGAGTGTATGCTGGGCTGAGTCCTCCGGCGCCCCACAGTTATGACACCGGGGGCTGTCTTCCCTTCCTATGCGGAACAGATAGGAACCGAAACACCCGTGGCCCGACAGGATTTGGACGAGATGGTACGAAATCGTACCAAACTCCCTGTCGAGCCACAGGTCGAGCGAGGGGAGGATAGCCGCCATAGTGCGGGTTCCATAGCGGCAGTCCTCCAGCTCCTCTTTCCATCTGTCCCGCATGCGCCGTTGGGTTTGTCGGCGGGCAAAGAGAATTTCCTCTGGGGCCAGCCGGTCCCCCCTCGCCTGTGCCTCCCTTTGTGACCAATAAGACGCCGACATGGCCTCGGCGTCTATGTCCCAAGGGGGCGTACCGGCGATCAGGCAGGCCGCCATGTGGGCCACCGTCACGTACGCCCTGGCTATTCGGGTGGCGCACACTCGCTGGGGCCGTCGGAGGAGGGCCCTCGTCTTCCTCGTTAACAGGCTAGCCCATATCGGGGCGCCATAGAGGGCCATACTCCTCACGACGTTGGCGTACAGCCTCCGGCAGGGCGTGAGTGGCCCTCCCACGTTCGGCAGTAGTCTGCCGAGGGCTGCCGCAGTGCCCATCAGCTTAGGGGCGAGTTGGACGAAATGTGCGCCAAAGTCCCACTTCCTGTCCAGGACAAGACCAAGATACTTTATATTGGCCTTGACCTGGACAGGTTCTCCTCCGATGGGGAGTGCGGTGTCGGCCGGGATGCGCCAGGCCCCAAACACCATGGCGTCCGTCTTCCGCACGTTGACCCTGAGGCCGAGCGCGCTGACGCGGTCAACGACCAGCTCGGCCGCGACAGCCGCCCTGCGCAGCGTCTCCTCCCGGTCCCTTCCCCGGACGGCCACCATCGTGTCATCGGCGTAACAGATGGTGGTCATGCGGGGAAGCTGCACGCCCCGGATTGCCCAGTCAAACCCAAGGTTCCATAGTAGTGGGCCAAGTATGGAACCTTGGGGGACCCCGCAAGCCATGGGATGGCTCTTACGCCTGCCGCCGTGATCATAGAGCACTACCCTTCCCTCTAGGTAGTGCTCTATGATCCTCTGCAGGTACCACGGGATCCGATGGTACCGCAGGGACTCCATGATGACGGAGTAGGGGAGGGTGCCGAAAGCGTTGGCGATATCTAACGATACCGCCACCACCCTCTCCCCCTTGCTGGCCGCTAGATCACTGAACTCTTTCAGCGTCTTAATCGCGTCGATCGTCGACCGGCCTTTTCTAAATCCGAACTGGTGCTCGGAGATGTTCGGGCCCACCTCCTCCAGGTGTCTGCGGATCCGGGCGGCGATCACTCGCTCCAACGCCTTCCCGCATTCGTCCAGGAGGACGATGGGCCGATGGCCTGAGGGCGAGTCGGGCGAGCCCCCCGGCTTGGGGATCAACACCAGCCGCCCCTCCTTCCATACCTTCGGGAAGCGCCCCTCCTGCAGACACTGGTCCAGGAGGTCTTTGAAGCGCTCCCCGAGGTATTGGAGGGCGATAGGGATCACTCTCGCGGGTACGCCGTCCGGGCCCGGGGCCTTTTTGCAGGCCCGGAGGCGGTCCGTCACCCACATCATCTCGTCCTGGTTGATCCTGGGTACGGGATCTCGTCTTTGCTCCTCCGAGGGGGCCGACATCCTCGGAGGCTCGAAGTCCGGCGCCGGAGGGAAGAGGACGCCGATAATCCTCTCGAGGAGCCCTGGCTCCAGGGAGTCCATGGGGGGGGCGCGCTTCACCTTATCCCGCACCATTTTGTACGGGCGCCCCCATGGGTCCCTTTCTAACGTGGCCAAGAACTCCTCGTGTGCGGCGTCCTTGGCCTTCGAGATTGCTAATTGGAGGACCTCTTTTGCCTCCTTGAGGGCCCTATAGAGGACCTCCTCCTCGGCGGCCGTGTGCGCCACTCTCCGCCTGCAGCGGGTGTAGGCGCGGCGCGCGCGGTTGCTGGCGGCCCGAAGGTTGGCTATTTCCTCGGACCACCAGTAGACCCCCGTTTTATCCGGGAGCCTCCGCATCCGCGGCATGGCCGCGTCACACACCGCGGTGAGCGCCTCTCGGAATCGGATCGCCTTCCCATCGACGTCCAGATCGTCGGGTGGGGGGGCGTTCCAGGCCTCTACCACCGCCGCCTCCTCTGCCATGCCGGGGTCAAACCTGGAGAGGACCCAGCGCGGGAAGGTCGACCTCCTCCCCGCCGGCGGCTGCGGCTGTGTCGGCTGTGAGGCGGAGACCCTCATCCGAATATAGCGGTGGTCGGAGAGGGTCTCTACGTCCTCAAGGACACGCCAGTCCACGATGCGTGCGGCCAGGGCGGGGGTCGCGAACGTTATGTCCACGATGGACCCCCCCCTGCCTACGCACGCACGTGTTCACGCTGCCTCTGTTGGCCACCTCCAGTCCGATGGCAGCCGCCCAGCCCTCTAACTTGGCTCCTCTCTGGTCCGTGATGGGGGAACCCCACGCCGCGCCTTTGGCGTTGAAGTCCCCCATCACAAGCAGCTGCGCTGGGGCAACTCCCCCTGCGGCTCGCCCTAGATCCACAAGGAAGGCCTCGAAGGCCGCCATCGGCCTGTTGGGGGAGAAATAGACCGCAATGATTGCAGTCTCTCCCCACTTGGCCGCTACGTACCCCGGGCCTTCTCCGATCTTGTGGAGGGGGGGGGAGTTCCCGTTCGTCGGGACAACGATGGCTGCGAGGCCGTCCGGAGACCCCGCCCAGTTTCTTTGGGGCGGAACGTAATATGGTTCCGCCACCACCGCAACCTTTATGCCCCACTCCGCCATGGCCTGCATGAGCAGATCTTGGGCCCTGGCGGAGTGGTTCACATTCGCCTGGAGGATCTCGCAATGCTGGTGTACTGGCATTAAGACACCTGCATTGCGAGCTCCTCCTGTGCCTTCGGGCTTTCATCTTGGGGGGGGCTGGGCCGTGGCGCGCGGTCCTTTCCCTTAACATTGGGTGGGGCACATTTGTCCCCGCCCATGACGTGGCCATGGGGCCGTCCCGCCGCGGCGCATACTGCGCACTTGGGCTGCGCCTGGCACTCCGCTGCTAGGTGCCCCTCCTTTCCGCATCGGAAGCACTTCCCTGTGTACTCCGCGGCGGAGGGGCACGTGGCCCTGGTGTGGCCCAGCGCCATGCATTTGAAGCAGCGCATGGGCAGGGCCACCAGGGGCGTCACGGCCGCTCTTGTCCAGCCAATCTGGATGTGGCTCTCCTTGGCCACCTCCTTGGCAGCCGTCGCTGGGCACCGTACAAAAACGGTTCCCCGCCCCCAGCCTCTCTCACTGAGGGCCCCAACCTTGACCAGGGCCACCTGGCAGCCCCCTTTAGCCGCGACGGCCGCCGCCACCTCATCCCGGCCCACGGTATCATCAAGCCCGGAGAGCTTGAGCTCTGCGAATTTCGTGGGCCGGGTGATTTCGGCCACGTCCCCCACCACTTCGCGGAGCTTTTCCGCCATGCGGTCCGCTGTTGCTTCGGGGGTGTCTCCCCTGATCTCGAGCATTTTGGAGCCGGTCATCGTTTTCCGCATCTGGACCGACTCCAATCCTAGGTCGGCCAGCCTAACGCCAGCCCTGGCCCACACCATCAGGTCCGTATATGTGGCCAGTTTGCCCCCCCTCTGTGCCCTCTCCTTGAGGGTCAGGACCACCGCTGCCGTACGGGGCACCACCACCTTCACCACTTTCGGCTTAGGGGTCTTGGGGGGGGCGGCCGGGGAGGCGGCATTCGCCTTTTTCCCCTTCCCCTTCCTCCTTGCCACCAATGCCCAGGATTCTTCCTGGGGCTGGGGGGCTGCCTGGGGTTGAGGCCCTGCGCCCTGTCCGCTAGTCCCCGCCTTGGGGGGGGGATTGTGCGGCGCATGATTCGGCCGCGCCATCGGCTGCGCCCTCGGGGCTGGCATTGGGCCAGCCTTGCCCGCCGCCTCCTTGCCCGCCTTTTTGCCACTTTGGGCTGGCGGGGTCGGTGGAGGGGGCATCGGTGGAGGGGGCATCGCGATGGCCACCTGCTTCTTCGGCTGGGCCCTTGAGGGCTCCTTCCCGTCGCCCCCTACCAAGCCGGACTGGGCTCTGGGGCGAGGGGGCGGCGGCGTCCTCTTGTCGGCCGCAAGCGGTGGCCGCAGGACAGGTTCCGGCGGGAGACGCGCCTCTACTTCCCCTAGGCGGGCGTTTATCATCCCGCCCAGGGATGTGAGAAGGTCGCGCCTCAGGTCCTCAATGGCCTCCTTAAGGTCTCCTCCCACTTCTGTGGCTGTGGACCTCCGCACTGCTAAGGCGGAACTCTGCGCCTCCGCGTAGGCCGCCTTAAAGGCCTGCAGTTCGCCGCGGACGATCTCCAGCTCTCTAGAGAGCCGGGCGTTGTCCGCGCGGATACGGCGCTGCTCCTCCATTGGGGAGACCGTCCGCAGCTCCTCGATGGCCACTAGGGCCTCAGCGGTCGCCTCGTTCAGGCGGCCCTTGACCCGCCCGTTAATTCGGGAGCACTTCGAAATGTCCTCCTTGATGAGGAGTACATTCCGAAGCGCTGCGGCGGCGAGCTCCTCCCTGGTCTGTTCCCGAGGGGTGCGTGCGTCCTCTTCCTCGTCCACGAGTGTTGTGTTCCCTCGCAGGGACTGCTTCGGACGGTATGTCCGATCTTCCCGGGCATCCTCAAACTCGACGGAGTCGTCGTCTGAGTTCAGCCCCTCCAACCCCCTCCTTGCCTTAGCCAGGAAGGCGTGGGCACCCATGGGGCGTTTTCCCCCCTCCGCCCCTGCTGGAGGTCTTCATCTTCACAGGGACTTCAGTGTCCCCGCTGGACCTGAGCGACATGGTTCGCTTAAGGGGGGCCTTTTTACGGGCACCCCCGACCTCTGCTGCGTCTGCCTCCATGTCGGAGGATTCAGACGGGTCTACTCCGAACTCGGAGTCCCCCCCCCTCGTGCGCCTCAGACTGGCTCGTCGTGCCCTCGACGCTGGGCTCGAAAAGAGAGCCGTTTCCAACTTTGATTCCCTTTTTTTTTCCGCCCCCGTATAACAACGCCGGAAAGTTGAGCCGGTACGAAGAAGCCCCCGGCAAACAATTCCCAGCGGGAGAACCGCTCCGTCGATTTTCCTCCTGACCCCTGTCAGGAGTGGCCGATGACCCGGCCCCCTCCCCCGAAAAACCCCCCCCCGTAGCTACTCCCGTTTCGGAGTTACTACCCCCCCTAGACCCGGAACTATGGTCGCCCATAGCTCCCCCCCCTCCCGTCCGATCTCCAATCGGACCCCCCCCCCCAGAACCCGTGCAGGCTCTACAACCCCCCCCCCTTGCTACAACCCCCCCTACCAGGTTGGTTTCACCAGAAGGGCGAAACCTAACCCAAAAAACGGTCAAGTCCGAACAGTGGAAAATTACCAACTTATAAAAAAGTTGGTAGTTTTCCCCAAATTCTGACGAGACTATGATAGCTAGAGAGTCGAGTGAGGTGCCGTTAGGCGGCGCAAACTACCTCCTAAAAGACCCTATAGCTATAAAATCCCGGACCGTTATAGTATAGGCGCAGTGATTTTTTGAAAGTCCTGACAAACTTATCAAAAAAGTCACTAGCGCCTATGGCAAATATAGCCGCAACCAACGTTTCACCGAATAACTTCCGAATGGTAAGTTCGAAAATTATTCGGTAAACGGCGTTTGGTAGTGCCACTAATTCGCCCTATTCCCCCACAAAAATAATTTAAAAAATGTAAACCGTATGGAAGATACGATTTTTCTAAAAAATTTGGAAAAGTTGTGTTTTGCAATCCCAACCGCAAAAACAGAAGGTTTTCACGGAGAAATTGCAAAAATTAATTTTGGGGTATCCAGAGAAGCTAGAAGTACCGAAAATATGTCAAAAAGTCAGGGATCTAATGCAGAAGGCAAAAATATCAAAAATTTGGAAAAATTCCGATCGCAAGTCAAAAATTTGAGTTATTTAGCAAAGCAAGTCGCAAAAGTAACATCAAATTTTGCCTCAGTAACATCAAATTTTGCCTCAGTAACATCAAATTTTGCCTCAGTAACATCAAATTTTGCCTCATAGCACCCCAACCTAACCTAACCTAACTTTTTTTTTTTTTTTTTTTTTTTTTCCTCCTGGGGAAAATCCTTTATGGATACCACCGGCCGGGGAAGCCGGCGGTTATGTGGGAGTCCCGCCCCAAGAGCGGCGGTTTACCCACTAAAAAAAAAAAAAAAAAAAAAAAAAAAAAAAAAAAAAAAAAAAAAAAAAAAAAGCGCATCCATGGCCCCGGTAGCACGGCAGTCTGCCCTGTGTTAGGGCTAAACCTCAGGGGACTTTTTGTCTCCCTATCTCCTTCGCTATAGACGCACCGGGAACACTTGGTGCGTCTGACAGCTCGAGGACCTTAATGGCGGGAGACGGGCATCCCCATGCCCATCACCCGCAGTCCTCCTCAGGGCGGCATTTGGCGCTCGTAGTTGAGCCGCCTGCGCCCGACTCGCCTGCGGCGCTGGGGTTGGGAGGACGGGTCGTCCTCTCTCTCCCGCTCTGCTCCCTCCTTGGCCGTCATGACCTCCTCCCAGTAGGAGGCCATTGCGTTCCACGACCTCTCGCTGCCGGTCATGGCTTTGGTCGCTACCAACTACCGCCGGGAGGCGAGTCCGCTGTTCAGCGAACGCGGGACACGTCTGCAGCGTGTGCTGCGCTGTGTCCTCCGCGTTCCCGCAGTGGTGACACTCTGGTGCTGTTTCCCTCCTTGCTACCTTGCACAGGTACTTGCCGAAGCAGCCATGCCCCGACAGTACCTGTGCAAGGTGAAAGGAAACAACACCCCACTTCCTATCGACCCATTCTTGCAGAACGGGTCGGACTCCCGTAATGGTCGGTCCAGTGGCCGGCGCTCGGCCGCTCCAGAGCCTCCAGCCACTTCCGGAAATCGATTAGGTCCAAATTTTTTAGTTTTAAATTCGTTAGGTTGCAATTATTAAATGAAATAGCTTAGGTTCAAATTGGTTAGGTTTCAATTTGTTAGGTGGAAATCGATTAGGTTCAAATTTGTTAGTTTTAAATTCATTATGTTGCAATTATTAAATGAAATCGGTTAGGTTCAAATTGGTTAGGTATCAATTTGTTAGGTTGAAATCGATTAGGTTCAAATTCGTTAGTTTTAAATTCGTTAGGTTGCAATTATTAAATGAAATCGGTCAGGTTCAAGTTGGTTGGGTTTCAATTTGTTCGGTTGAAATCGATTAGGTTCAAATTTGTTAGTTTTAAATTCGTTAGGTTGCAATTATTAAATTAAATCGGTTAGGTTCAAGTTGGTTAGGTTTTAATTTGTTTGGTCGAAATCGATTAGGTTCAAATTTGTTAGTTTTAAATTCGTTAGGTTGCAATTATTAAATGAAATCGGATAGGTTCAAATTGTTTAGGTTTCAATTTGTTAGGTTGAAATCGATTAGGTCCAAGTAGGTTAGTTTTAAATTCATTAGGTTGCAATTATTTAATGAAATAGCTTAGGTTCAAATTGGTTAGGTTTCAATTTGTTAGGTAGAAATCGATTAGGTCCAAATTTTTTGTTTTTAAATTCGTTAGGTTGCAATTATTAAATGAAATAGCTTAGGTTCAAATTGTTTAGGTTTCAATTTGTTAGGTTGAAATCGATTAGGTCCAAATGTTTTAGTTTTAAATTCGTTAGGTTGAAATTTTTAAATGAAATAGCTAAGGTTCAAATTGGTTAGGTTTCAATTAGTTAGGTTGAAATCAATTAGGTCCAAATAGGTTAGTGTTAAGTTCATTAGGTTGCAATCACTAATTGAAATCGGTTAATTTTAAGTTGGGCTGGTTTCAATATGTTAGTTTGAAATTTGTTACTTTTAAGTTTGTTGTGTTTTAATTTATTAGGTAGAAATCGATTCGCTATAAATTTGTTAGTTTTAAATTCGTTAGACTGCAATTTTTAAATGAATTAGGTTCGGTTCAAGTTGGTTAGGTTCCAATTTCTTAGGTGGAAATCGATTAGTTTCTAATTTGTTTGTTTTAAGTTCATTACGTTGCAATCACTAATTGAAATCGGTTAGTTTTAAGTTGGGCTGGTTTCAATTTGTGTGTTATATTGGTTAAGTTTTATATTTTGTTTTTTGAAATTAAAAAAAAAAAATTTACACATTTTAATTTTTTGTACCATCTTTTTCAAGTTAATTGTTAATTGTAAATACATATTCGTATTCGTAATTTTAACGCGCATCTTTTTCAATTTTTGTATTAGCGAAAATCGCGAAAAAAATTCGCCCGCCACTCCCACCCACCTATAAAACGCTTAGCTACATCACCTCGGTCAGTAGGTATTTAACACGATTTTCTTAAATAATTACGAAATTTTCCGATTTTGGAGATGCAAATCATTCCTTTAAGTTACAGGTATTTATTACTCACCTTTAGACACCAGTTTCAGCCACATCGCTTTTGAAATTCCAAAGTTATTCAACTTTAAGTCTCTTTCCGAGCAGAAAAATGGCTACAAAACAAGGTAAATGGCCGTTTTCGTTTATTTATTGTGCGGTTGGAGGAACTTTTTGCTTAATTAAGATAAAACTAGCCTGGTTTCAATTTTTAGATTCAGTTAGGTTCAAGTTGGCTAGGTTGAAATTGTTTAGATTCAAAGTTGAAACCAATTGGTTGGGTTAAAATCATCCTAGCTTTAAAACTTTTTAAATATTTTTTCTTAGTTTCTTATTTTTTTTATGGCTTTTTTCGTGTAAATTGTTTTGTTTAAATCAGATATTCGTAATCCTACTAATATTATAAATGTGAAAGTTTGTGAGTTTGGATGTTTGTTACTCTTTCACGTCAGAACGGCTGGACAGATCTGGATGAAATTTGGAACATAGATAGATTTTAGTCTGGAATAACACATAGGCTACTTTTTATCCCGGAAAAATGAACGGTTCCCGAGGATGATGATGATGATGATGATGAATATATTACTACTAAGTGGGTACTATTACTACTATTACGTCGCGATGTAGTAATAGTAATTATAGTAATAGTAAATAGCGAAAAAAACAAAAACAAATATATCCCTCGGGAACCGTTCATTTTTCCGGGATAAAAAGTAAATCAACCATCTGCGAGCTATTCTGGCGTGCGCTGCCAAAACCGTTACACATGTACCCCCTTATTCATAAACGCTCTATAGGCCTCTGCTAACTTAGCGATCGTTTGTCCTTATCTGTGAAAGGTAAATGTCAAAGTGACAGATAAGGACAAACGATTGCTAAGTTAGCAGAGGCCTATAGAGCGTTTATGAATAAGGCGGTTAATCTATACTAATATTATCTATACTAATATTATAAAGAGGAAAGATTTGTTTGTTTGTTTGTTTGAATTGAATAGGCTCCGAAACTACTGGACCGATTTCAAAAATTCTTTTGCCGTTAGAAAGCTACATTATCACTGAGTGACATAGGCTACTTTTTACCGCGGGAAAATACCTTTTCCTACGGGAAAATTATTTTTTTATAAATGTGTGGGTATATCTCATCATCATCATCATCATCAGCCTATGTTAGTCCACTGCTGGACATAGGCCTTCCCTAATGAGCGCCACAGCGCCCTGTCTTTAACTTGAAGCATCCAGCATCTGCCTGCAGTCTTTCGCAGATCGTCATCCCACCTGGCCGGAGGGCGTCCTACACTACGTTTGCCAAGTCGCGGTCTCCACTCAAGAACACGTTTCCCCCAGCGGTTGTCGGTTCTTCGCGAGATATGGCCGGCCCACTGCCACTTCAGCTTACTAATTCTTTGAGCTATGTCGGTAACTCTGGTTCTCTGTCGGATGTATTCGTTACGAATCCTGTCCTTCAGAGAGACTCCGAGCATAGCTCTTTCCATAGCTCGCTGAGCGACTTTGAACTGGTGGACCAACCCTACCGTGAGTGTCCACGTCTCAGCTCCGTAGGTCATGACGGGTAGGACGCACTGATAAGGAAAAAACGGGAATTATATATTCGATTCCGAGTGACGCTATCTCAGTAACTATAATAACTAGACTCTTCAAATTTGATACAAAAGTAAGTGATTACAAAACTAAGAAACTAATTTCAGGATGTTTGGAGATTCCCACGGGATAAGGAAAAATCGGGATTTATATATTCAGTTCTTACGGGAACGGGAAAAACGGGAACAGGCAGAAAGTTGAAATTTGTCACGTAGGTTTATTCGGGAGTGTAGGGGAACACTAAGAAAGGATTTTCCGAAACGCCCACAGGGACGAGAAAAAACGGGATTTTACGTTTCGAGACGAAACAGCTGAAGAAAGAGACTTAACATTTATAACGTGTGTTTCTTTAAAGGCTTTAAGTGAACTCCGAAAGCACTCCCCAAAATTTCCACGGGAACGGGAAAAACTTATTTTTTCGTTTTACATCTTAGCGCGTACGAAGTCGTGGGCAAAAGCTATTTAGGATATATTTTAGGACAGCCCTATAAGTTAGGTTAGGTTTGTTTTATAAAAATCCTGCAATATTTACAGTTTCAGAAAAATTAAGGCAGCGGGGCAATGCGGGGGCTTGCTTGCATGCTTGCTTGAGTCCTTGCTTTGCATGCTTGATTGCATACTTGCTTTCATGCATGCTTGCTTGCGAGCTTACTTGCATGCATGCTTGCTTGCACGCTTGCTTGGCATGCTTACTTGCATGCTCACTGCGTGCTTGCTTGCACGCTTGCATGTCATGCTTTCATGCATTCTCGCTGAGTGCTTGCTTGCACGCTTGCTTGCATGCTTGCTTTGCCTGCTTTCATGCCTGCTTGCATGCCTGCTTGCATGCCTGCTTGCATACTTACATGCTTGCATGCCTGCTTGCATGCCTGTTTTCATGCCTGCTTGCATACTTACATGCTTGCATGCTTGCTTGAAAGCTTGCAGGTTTACTTGCTTGCTTGCTTGCATGCCTGCTTGCATATTTAGATGCTTGCATGCTTGCTTGCATGCCTGCTTGCATGCCTGCTTGCATACTTACATGCTTGCATGCTTGCTCGATTGCTTGCTTCTTTGAAATGCTCATGGTTCGCTTGCTTACTTGCATGCATGCTTGCTTGCACGCTTGCTTGGCATGCTTACTTGCATGCTCACTGCGTGCTTGCTTGCACGCTTGCATGTCATGCTTTCATGCATTCTCGCTGAGTGCTTGCTTGCACGCTTGCTTGCATGCTTGCTTGCATGCTTGCTTTGCCTGCTTTCATGCCTGCTTTGCCTGCTTTCATGCCTGCTTGCATGCCTGCTTGCATACTTACATGCTTGCATGCTTGCTTGCATGCCTGCTTGCATACTTACATGCTTGCATGCTTGCTTGAAAGCTTGCAGTTTCGCTTGCTTGCTTGCTTAATTGCTTGCTTCTTTGAAATGCTCATGTGGTTCACGCGTGCGAAGCCGCGGGCAACAGCTAGTATTACATAAATTTCGCATTCATTCCAATTTTTGGAATTGCGAAAATCACGAAAAAACTTCGCTCGCCACTCCCACCCACCAGTCAAACGCTTAGCTACATCACCTCGGTTGATAGGTATTTTAACAGTTTTCTTCAATTTATGACTAAATTTCTTGTTTTTAGAGATTCAAATCTTACCAAAAAGTCAAAGGCGCTAATCATTTACATTTTGATAGTAGTTTTATTCGCCAAAACTCACGTGTGTAATCTTTAGTTATTCGACTTTTTATTTAATTTTTGACTCGAAAAAATAGTAAAAAAAAATTACCTTACTTGACATTATAACAACCAAAACAGAAAAAAAAAGTTGGTTAGGTTTAAATTTGCTAGGTAGAAATCGATTAGGTTTAAATTTGTATGGTTGAAATTTGTTTGGTTAAAATACAATACAATACAATAACCCTTTATTGAACACCACATATAACAACCAAAACAAAAAAAAAAAAAAACAAAAAAAAAAAAAGTAGGTATACAGAATATTACAAGGTAACAATAGGCGGCCTTATCGCTACAGAGCGATCTCTACCTGGTTACCATAATAGACTGGAGAACAGAACAGATCTGAGCAGGTGGTGCAATTTGAAATATCTATACTAATATTATAAAATTTGATTGTTTGTTTGTTGTTTGCATTGAATAGGCTCCGAAACTACTGGACAGATTTCAAAAATTCTTTTGCCGTTAGAAAGCAACATTATCACTAAGTGACATAGGCTACTTTATACCTTGGGGAAATACCTTTTCTTACGGGAAAATTAATGTACCGCGGGCGAAGCTGCGGACGGAAGGCTAGTATTAAATATTAATATACTAGGTACATCTTAATAAATTTGTTAGGTTCAAGATGCTTAGGTTTTGATTTTGTTTTAAATTTGATTAGGTTTTAATTTGTTAGGTTGGAATCGAATTGGTTCTAATTTGTTAGGTTCAAGTTGGTTTGGTTATAATTGATTTTTATTATTAGGTTTAATTTTATTACTCTTAAGACAAAATAATTTCACAAATATTTTTATTACTCCTTTTCCTGTTATTTATTGTTTGTTACAGTCACATATTCGTAATGCTACGTCAATTCCGCATCTATTACAATTTTTGTAATTGTGAAAATCGCGAAAAAAAATTTCCCGCTACTCCCACCTACCAGTCAAACGCTTGGCTACATCACCTCGGTCGGTAGGTATTTATAAGTTTTCTTCAATTAATGACCTAATTTCTTGTTTTTAGAGACGCAAAGCTTACCGACAAGTTAATGGCGCGTGTTATTTACCTTTTGAAATTAGTTTTATTTACTTAAATTAATGGAACTTTTAGTTATTCGACTTTTTATCTAATTTTGACTCGAAACAAGCAATACTTCTTCCTTATTCGACGGCTACTTGATGGATTTGAGTGATTTGTCGAATGCAGATAGAATCGACATTTAGTCACTCTTCTAATGACTAGATTCTATCCTGAAACTTTGACTTGGCTTGTTTCTTAATTTATTTAAGGTGAATTTTATTCAAACATTCGTAAAACTTTTACTATTTGGAGAGTTTTAGCGGCTATACTCTTCATCCTACCTCTAATAAATTTTTGTGGTTAGTAGTGCTGGAGCAGCACTACATTCTGTTACAGTTTGAATAATTTAGCAAGCTGTTTCCGTGAAACTAATTTTCTAAATTGCCTTTGCGCCTGATGAAAATCTCATTGTCGTCGCCTGCAATTTTAAATTAGCAATTTCGAAATTGAATTGCAGGAATTCAGAGGCTTGTCCAAAAATTCTATTTTTGGTGTCAAAAGGAAGTAATCACTTAGTTTTATCATTTTGTTTGATTAATGGCATCTTTTTTGTTTCATAAATTAGGTATTTTCAAAGTTTTTGCGAATCCTCACATGAAGGCCTTTTTGCCGAGTAGGGATGTTCTCAATTGACAGTTTTGCTGGCAATTTTCGAAGTGTAGACGCAGATGAAATTTTCCTTTTCAGACTCGGCTTTACTACTCTCGGGCTCGGTATGCACTAGATTGGTTTTATTACTTCAAACATTAGGTAAAACTGTCACTACTCGGGTCGCCGTAGCAGCGACGCCCGAGATTCTTCCTCTGCCAGATGTTGTGGCGAGCAGTGCTGAGGCCGTTTTAAATATTCCTATACTACGTTTCGAGCAGTTTCGGGACAGTCAATAATGATGCTAAATGGTAAGAGTATTGAAAGTACATCCTTTACTATCAGTTGCAGCCGTGTGTTTCCGGTCAAAATATTTAGCTGTTCAAGAGTCTCCCGCTGATCCAAAAAATGGTGAAAAATAGAAAACATTAGTTTTCTTCTATTGCTTTTGCTTGTAGGAAAATCTGAAGGTTTTTTTTTTTTTAATGTAACCCGTCGCCCCTGTACTTTGTATTCATTCACTCTCAAAACAAATCAGTAGGTCCGTACACGTAGGTGTGGGTAGGTTAAGGAATGAGATTGGTGGGTAGATGGAGGATGATAACAAAGGAGTCTGTGCAATCTGAGCATCGCCTAGTCATGCGACTCAATTTTGAAGCATATATCTTTAACCGATTGAGCTGTAATTTTGTATACTTGTGGAAGTCTGATGACAATACAATAATCGGGTAGTAGTATTCTGGTGGCCGGTCACTCCGGACCGTCTCCGCAGGAAGGAAATCTTTAACGGTTGGTTTGGTGCGATTGACTTGAACTTTGATACTCATGTAGGACGCATGGCAACGCAAGTACAGTCAGCAAAAAGTAGTCAGCAAATCAAGCTTATATCAAAAATGAAAATTTTAGGTTAAGTATTAAGTAGGTTATTCTGAAGTAGGATGACATTAAAAAATGTTTTATAAATAGGTAACTATTATGTGGTCGACTGGTCATTGAACAAAATATTGCATGATTTCGCGAACTCATTGTTTGGAAAGCCTTCACTATCTGCTAACACAATTGAAGCACTCGGCTCTTTGTAACTAGCTAGCTGTTGCCCGCGCCTTCACCTGCAGACAATTCTCATTTATAGTACTAGTCAGTATTAGTACCTAGTTAGGATTACGAGCATTCCAATCAATGGTGTGTTTTTAATAGGTTTGGTGCCTAGTTTTTGAGTTTATTCGTCTCAATCCTACAAAAACACAAATCTTTCCTGTCTAGTTACAGTATTAGTGCAGATTGAGTAGACGGCACTAGCAGGCAGCAAGCCCCGCGCGCGCGGGGGCGGCCTGTGTCCCGTGTGTTATCAGCTGCGGAGCACCGAGCTTGTTTGTAATGTTTTTCGCCGGCAGGTACGATCGGTTCCCTGACAAAAGTACCCACTTTTTCATAACTAACCAATCATTACTTCACTATCACTACATAGTATAAAACAAAGTCGCTTTCCGCTGTCTGTCTGTCTGTCTTTCTGACCCTATGTATGCTTTTTGATCTTTAAAACTACGCAACGGATTTTGATGCGGTTTTTTTTAAAATATATAGAGTGATTCAAGAGGAAGGTATATTTAAGTACTATTCTATGCAGATGAAGTCGAGGGCAGAACCTCCGCGACTCCGCGACTCCGCGACTCCGCGAGTTGCGTGTAATCATGCTGTGGGACTGGGTGGTGTTCGGCGGCGGCGCGGCGGCGGTATCTCGTATCGCGGCTATCAATTATAGCTAATGCGGTTATCGCGCAATCACTGCGGCCGGCGCGATACCGCGGCGCACGTAATGTGACGCTGGCCGGCTGCCGCTGCCGCTGCTCTGCCCTGCCCTGCCCTGCCCTGCCGCTGCCCTGCCCTGCCCTGCCGCTGCCCTGCCCTGCCCTGCCGCTGCCGCCGTAGCCACTGTAGCTGCCGCTGCTGCTGCACTCGCCATTGAAAGGCATTAGAAATAAAATATGGCGGAGGTACTTAGCTTCATCGAGTAACTACTTGCCTGTAAATGTACACGTACCTATAAATCCTTATAAAAATACACGTAAGTATTTGGACTTTAGATCATGAAACATAAATTCACTAACTACTTACTAATTACTCAATTCATCAGATTACGAACAGACTGCAAAATTACAAGAATGAAAAGTTCAGAAAAAACTTTGTAACGTTATGTAGGTACCTACTCGGGGTTTCTGTTATCTATCACATAGGTACCTATAGGTAGTAAATGCTGACAGGGCTCACGATCGTTTTTACTTCTAAATTATTTACACGTCAGTACCTACACGAAGTTGAACCGATTAAATACTTATCAACACACTAAAACACAATCTCGACACTTGTTTTTAAACCATAATCAAGTAGTAGGTATATCAATATAATCGTCGCCATCACGCGTATTATGGTGGTCCGACGCGTGCGCGCGGCTCTGTGGAAGATGCGCGGAGTCAAGGCAAGGCTCGCGGCGTGGGAACGCCTGCCTCCGCCTATTGGGGCTGGCGCGAGGACACCAGTAATGATGCAGCGCCGCGGTACCTGCGCGGCGCACGGCGCGTGCGCGTGTTGGCTGTGGCCGCGGTCAACGGGACATATTATTTCAATCATTTTGCTGTTTTAAAACTACACCTCGAACAATCAATCGTAAAAATCTAGTCTTTGGCGCGTTTTTAAAAAAAAACGTCTACAGATAATTTTTTCCCTATTTTGGGTTTTTCTTACCCAGAATCGTTTACCCAACGATCCTTATGCTTAGGTACAAGAAAAATGTGGTTCCATAAGTTCCAGTGCCGTCACGTTTTGTTCGTCGCTTTTTTATAATGTATGGAACGTGTCATACGAAAAAAACCATAGTAAAAATCAGGGACTCATTTTTTGAGATGAGAACCGATAGGGTAAACGATTCTGATAAAAAAACAAAATAGTTAAATTATGGAAACAATGATTAAGTGGTAAACGCCAAGAAGACTCAAGCGATTGGCAGTCCGTATGTTATTTCTCAGATTCTGAATTGGTCCTTTGACGGAACAATATTCCTTTCTCAGCTACCGTCAGAAGTCTGGGGATTATTATGGACCAAACACTTTCGTGGTCGGCCCAGTAGGCTTATTGTCTAACTCGCTCGCAATCGCCATCGTGTTTATTTTGACAGTTCATGTATGGGCTGACAAGTGGCATCGGAATCAGCTAGCTGTCACATTCATACAAGAACTGTCAAAATGAACACGATGGCGATTGCGAGCGAGTGAGACAATTATCTAAGCCTATAGGTTGCTGATGTCAGCTGGAAAGTTTTGCCTCGCTTCACTAGCTCAGGCGTTTGCAGAATTTTCTGCCTCTACAGACCAAAATTAGGCTTGCTCAGTCACTTTTGCTCCCCGTACTGGACTATGGTGACATTAGTTACCGGACCTTGCTGAGCGGCTGCTTGACAGGTGACCAAATCTCCTCCAGAATATGTGTATCCGATACATTTTTGGGCTTCGTAAGAAGCACGATCACGAGTCTCATTTCCGCCCTCAGCTGAAATGGTTGCCTGTCAGGGACCGCAGGAACATCCACATTCTGTCACTGCTTTTCAATACTCTCTTTAATCCTTCAGCTCCGATCTGCCTTTCCGAACGTTTCAGCTACTTGTCTTGGGTGGCGACCCTTAGATTATACTCGTAACGCGCGACGAACCGATTCGCTACGAGCGCCCTTCTTAGCTAGTAGAAATGTAGGAAGAAAATGTTATTTTGTAGTTTAAAATGTTTATTGAAATGTAAAGTTAATGTTATAATAAATGTTATGTTTAAACTGTTGTTAGGTTGAATCACTAAAAGTAACTGACTAAATTATCGCTAAATATTTCTCAATAGAGAGGAAAGTTGCTATGCGCTGACAGCAATATTTACTAATTTGGGTTACACGCGCAGAGCGCCTAGAATTAATGTACGCTAACCGTACAGTCTGTTGCCAGCCAACAGCGATTGCGTACCAATTCTAATCTCCTTTTGGCTTGCCCTTCTTCCTCTTCCAAGACTGTTTCCAAATCCTTTACTGTGCACTCGACTAGGCTGTGGAATCGCTTACCAACCTCCATCAGGCAATCTCCCTCCGAGGGCCGTTCAGGGACGGTTTGAGGAAGATGTGGCTCGCACCATCTTCTTAAGTCAAAATGTAAATATTCCCTTATTTATTTATTTTATTGATTATTATTATAGGTATTTTATGTATGTATAACTCTTTATTGTCTGATAGGTTTTATGAGTTTATGTATTATATTCGGTAAAGTTATGTATTGTGGCTCTCAGTACCTAGGTATTTGCAATTTTTAAACTCACTCGTCCATCCCTAATATAATACAGCTGACCAATATCTTAATACCTACCTATTGTTCATATTGCTTTTAGGTGACCGCTCATGCACTGTGCCTGTGCCTAACGTGACCATTTATTTATTTTGTCAGACCGGGACACATCTACGGAAATTTATAAAACATTTTTTTATTTAGTGTTTTAGAAGTATTTTATGATAGAAGATAGAATAACACAAAATAATTAAAACTCTAAACACAAAATAGTTAAGTTAGCACGACTTACTAAGCCCCCAGTAGTGGCGTGACTTTTAAGTCGTATTTTTGTATTTGTCGAAGGAACAATTTTTTTTTTAAATATCGGGTCTTGTTTTTAGATACGTGTACGTATAATTTTAAACTATCGTTGGGTCTGCTTGCAAAACCGGGACGAAGTCGGCTTCGCTGGGGACACCGGACCAGACTGCCTGAAACCGGGACTGTCCCGCCCAAACCGGGACGTATGGTCACGTTAACTGTACCTGATGTAGCGCCTGGTTCCATTTTGGCGATCAGATGTTATACGGAACCCTCGGACTGCGCTTCCATCGGAGCTTCCGTGCGAGCTGGTTGAGTGGGGTGCCAGCCAAAAACGCTATGAATTAGAAATACATAGGTACAATAAAAAACGCAATACATACATTCTTATGTCTTTTGGTTATTTTTACTGAATCTCAACAATGGTAGGGATCCTTCAAATAATTCGGCGTATTACAACGTCGTGGACACAACAAAGCGCAGCCCGCGGCCCCGGCCCCGACCCGCCGCAACCAGCGCCAGGTTGAGACGCGCCGGTAAGAACAAATCTAGTCTCAGGGTCGGATCGGTAAAAACGTTTGCCTGGCTTCTAGTAAATAAGTACTACTGTATAGTATCTCGCGGAGTGGCCGGCTGGCGGGCTGGCGGGCTGGCGGGCTGCGGGCTGCGGGCTGCGGGATGGCGGGCAGATGGCGGTGTTGCGCCAGTCATCGGGGGCGGCCTCGCCGGAACGTGAGCCGTGTCCAATGGGTGTCGGCTGCGGAAGGTTGCGCGACAGCGAACGTGCGCACGCGCCGAAGCGCCGGGAAATGCCCGCACGGCTACTAACACATGTTTTGTCGTTGTTCGAATTAGAAGAAAGGAGAGCAGGCAAATACAGAGTAGGTAGTCATATACTAACAAAAGATGGACCAAATGCTGTTGTCTGAAATTAACTATTTTTACTGGCCGGAGCCCCGCACTCCCCGCGCTCCCCGCGGCGGCGGGCTCGTCTCGCTGCTGCCTACTTTGCGCAATATTCACCCTAAACAAATAATGACCTAAAAGCTTATGTAAACTAAGCAAATTAAAATAGTCATTATTTTATATTTATAGTCTTTTTACTGACGCAGATGTATAAAATAACTAATTACCGATTAACTGCACAGCCAAGCTTATTATGAACTGATACCGGATATAGGCGTAATGTTTAAACTAATTGTTGTGATCCCCCTTTTGGTAATTTAGGTAAGTACCTACGCTTAAAGAAGCGATTAAGAGGTGAATAGTGTTAGCGGTGGTCGGTTGCCGGGGACTTCGTCGGCGGAAAATTCGTCTATGGCACGCGCATCACGCGCATGGGAACTATACAATTTTTCAGGATGAAAAATTATCCTAAATCCTTCCTAGGGTCTCAAATTAACTTCGTAACAAATTGTATCATGGTCGGTTCAGTAGTTCACTTACGCGTGAAGGCGTAACAAACACACAAGTCTCATTCAGTTTATATATGATATTAGTTAGTATTGCGTAGACAGTTTAATGTGTTTTTTTTTATTTAGGTACTATATAGGTAGGTAATGGGATGAGCTCAGTTAAAATGACCTAGCTTATTATACTTAAGACTATGATAATAATAAATAACGAATTGGAGTAGGATTACGAGAACAAAAGCAGGTCCTAATATAATAATGGTATCGCAAGGAAACAATGGCTTTGTATTCCTAATAATGTAATAATGACATAAGCTCAGTTCAAAATAGTAAAAACAAAATCTGTGTACGTATGTACCTACATATTTTATCGAATCAGGCGTTATTTTGCGGAGGTCCATTTACAAAAAATATTTACCTTGCCACTACACTACTCACTCTACTTACTCTACGGGATCATTATCAAAAATCGAAACGCGTCACTGTTTGTGTGGTGTAAGGGATAGTTAAGTTTGTGGGATTTATATGTATGTGTTTTATGTGGCAGTTACGGGAGGGATTGCATGAAAAACATATATATTTCGCACAGGCTTGGTTATCTTGCACGAGTAGTGGAGTAGCATAAGGTAAACATTTTTTGTTCACCGTACGTACAGTCAAGGGCATAAATGTAAATAGTAATGTGTACCTTACCAAGACATCAAAAACATCTATACACAAAGAATAAGGTCACACATCGGATATCATGGCTGTATCGATATTTATGCCGTTGACTCTGAGAGAATTTAGACTTATTTATCTGAGCCTCGACTGTACCCATGCATCGTGCATTGGTACAACCTATGCCATCTGTAATGTAACGCCATCTAGAGCAACGTGGAGCCTGCGTGGCTTCGTACCACGCCTACGCCTACTCGGTACCGGTATTCAACGGGTCTAGTAGTTGCGCGGCTGAAGCTGCGGACGAGGTTCGTTCACAAAATAACACTACTCAAACTACGTTCCCTAGCGACGTGCTTCACGAACATATCATAACTTCCATGCAAAGCATAGATACCGCGCCGGCCTGCGCCGATAAAGGTATGCGATAATTAGTGCCGCTCGCTAAAGGACAAAGCGTGTGATAACTAGTACAGTAGGTACGCGTGACGTCGGCCTCGGCGCTTCGCGGAAACACACGCGAGCGGAATGTCCCCAGCTCGCGCCCCGCGGCGGCTGCGCTGCGGCTGCGCTGCGGCTGCGCGGCGGCTGCGAGTGCTCGTCCACTCCAACTCCAATCACCAGCTAACCATACAGGAGAAAGCTCCAGAAACTTTTGTCATCATATCCGGCACCGGCTATCTCTGAAACACGGTCGCTGTCGCGGACTCCTTTTGAAACGTTCTGTTCATTAGCATCGCGTAATCGTGCGTTGTTTAAATAAGATACACGTAGTTCGCGGCGGCACGTTGTTTTGACAAACCCGGATGATGCAGTGCTCGCGTTCGCAAGTGCGCTGCGACACGTTTCCCTGACGGCGACTGTGAACTTGCACGCACCAAAGTGAAATTCGTTGCGCTTTCGCCACTTTCAATGACATTTAGCATTCGGATCGCGTAAAGAGTAGGCTGGAGGCGAGAGGCCTAGATGGCGGAGCGTCCAACATAACAATTAGCGATGGAGAAGCGCCGCGCGGGTGCGGCGGCGGCGGCGGCGGCGGCGGCGCGGGTCAAGGCCGCGCGCAGCCTCCGCGCCGCGCCGAGCTGTGACTAAGCCTACCTGCCGCCGTGACTCAACCGAACCTTTTTGTCAACAGCAAAAATAATATCAATAGGACTATTGTTCTGTTCAACAAGTTCGGTTCGCTGCGTTGCAGCAATCGCGACTATCTGCTGAGACGAAAATGCCGATTTTGACACTGTTCATCACTGGATGCTTGATGTGATGATATACCTAAATAATTTTAACGCAATTAGGCATAGCAGTGTGTATGGATGTGCATTCGTCGTTTTTGTACAATGCTTATCCACACAAGGTTCAAGCCGCGTCCTCGCTGCCGGCGCGGGCGCGGGCGCGGCGCGTGCGGGCTGTTGCTAGTTGCTACACATCTAACACATCACATACACGAACACGTACTTTTGCATAATTCCTTTCTGGGTCATTGATACAGCATACTTTATTTTTTTGGCGCGTTTTACGGAAACAAGCGAAACCAGAGTTCTATTATTCGGGCATCAGGTGCCGGCAGCGTCGAGGTTCGAGACTGGATGTGTTTAAGGCAGCTGAATTAGATACCTTTGGCTGCAGAGCGGCAACCTACGTGATTGCGATATAGTCGCTAATGCTAGCCGCAGCGGACGCGGACGGGAGCGCCGAGGAAGCGCCGGCGCCGCCGGTGCGGCCGGCCGGGCCGGACGCCGCGCCGCGCGTCCCGCGTTGCCCAACATCGCGTGCAATTACTAGTTTGGGTGATTAAGTCCCAATTAATTAATTCAATATTTTTGCAATAGGCTCGATAATGTTGCGTAAATAGTAAACAAAGTTAAACGTTGTCGGGATCCGACGGAACTTTCACTTTCTAGTGCGAGCTGCGCGCGCGTCGCGGCGAGCGGCGCCGGCGTCCGCGGCGAGGCGAGGAGGCTTCCGCGGCGACCGCACCGAATGAAACAATACCGATACGCAAATTAATTAATTAACTGTAATATTTATTCATCATTCAACAATAAATTGCACTTAAATAAATTACAATAAACTACACATTTAGGTAATCAAGTCAAATACAATCCAATGCTTGCCGCATCACGTAAAATAAAAATAAGTACAACAAATTTCATAAAACCGGTACTCGCGCTGCACCGCGGGCGGCACGCGGCGCATGCGCGGCGGCAACATTATACTAGAGGCGTATGTACAGGCAACTTATCACGACCATGGCAATGTTGTGCGCGGCGCGTTGATGTCACCGCGCGAGCTGGCGGCGGCGCGCGGGCTGGCAACGCCGCGCTCACAGCTTCTTCACGATGTCGAACTTGGACTTGAGGTCCAGTGGCACTTTCTTGGGGTCGAACTTCTTCTTGTTGGCGAGCTGCGCGCGCATCTCGGCGGCCGTCATGTGCAGGTTGAGCCGCGCGGGCGCCGGCGGGCTGTCGGGCGCGGCGGCGGGGGAGGCGGCGGGGGCGGGGGAGGCGCTGGCGGCGGGCGCGGGCGCGGGCGCGTCCAGGTCGGGCAGCGGGTCGCCGGGCGCGGGCGCCGCCACCAGCAGCGAGGCGTCGTCGGGCCGCTCCTTGATGCGCGCCACCACCTGCTTGTGCGTCTCGCCCGCGATGCTGTTGCCGTTCACCTCGAGGATGCGGTCGCCGCGCTGCAGGCCGGCCGCCTCCGCCGGCGAGCCCTCGTCGACCTTGCCGATGTACTGGCCCGGCTTGCCCTTCTCCGCGTGCAGATTGAACCCGTAGCCGTCGAAGGTGGGCACCTTCCGCACGTGGCAGAGCCGCGGCTCGGGCGCGGCCGCCGTCACAGTGCCGTTCGCGGACATGTCTCGTGCCGCTCGTAGCGTTCACTGGCGTGCAGGCAGGCGCGCGCGCTCGGGCAGACTGCCGCTCCGCGCGCCGCCCCGGCCCCCGCCCCGCCCCGCTCGCCCCGCAGGTGCGCCGCGGCCAGGTGCGCGGGGGGCGCGGGGCGGGGGCGGCGGGCGCGGCCGCAGTTCAGTCAGTGCGGTTGGGTCGGCACGAAGCGTACAGCAGTCGCGATAACTCGGAACACCGTGCGTGCAGTGAGTGAGTGATCCGTGCCACGCTGCAGCTGGATAGCCAACAGGAGCCGCGGAGCACCGGTGAGTAGCATGCGCCGGCGCCGCCGAGCGGCAGCCTCGCCACGACTCGCGTTTAGTTGGACGACAAGCTCGACATTCCAGTGATATTTGTTTCGTGCAAAGTGCAAGTCGGAAGCAGTGAACTGTGAAATGGTGGCAAATGGAAGAAGGGTGCACGAGTGTCGGGGCTGCATATTTGTGTGAAGATGCGCGGGCGCTGGCGCGGCGGCGGCCGCTAGATGGCGCGCCAGGCCGGTCGTTGCCCGCGGCCGCGATGAATGGCGGAGGCTGCGCCGGCACACTTCGCACGGCCATTGTGGCGCGGCGACACACGTCACGGATGTGAATACAACGGCACCTGCCACCTGTTCCGGCTGCCCGGCCCTCCTGCCCCCGGCCCGCGCACGCCCCACACCCGGACCCGGCACCGGCCCCTAGTTCCAAACTACCTACTTATAAGATGGATGCGGGATGTTTATTTATGACTCAGTACAACACGCGAAACGCTGATAGCAGCTCTGTTTGGCAACACGGTCGCTGTTCCCGGTCGCCCCCCCTGCAGCCGCCGCTGGCTCGGCGCCGGCGGGCCGGGCTCCGGCGCGTCCGGCCGGCCGCCGGAAGCCGCCTCATCGGCATGCGCGGCGCACCGTCTGCCCGCTGGGTGCACAGTTATCCGTGACTAGAAGCCTTTGTGATCAACACAATGACCCCGCAAACCCAAATAATTTTCAACTAAGATTGCCCTCGATTAGGTAGTTAAATTAAATAAAAGCACAGGTCCGTTAGCAACCGTCGGAATGGCTGCGTCCCAACAGGCGCCAGCAGCGAGCCCGCGGCGGTGGGCCGGGAGGCGGTCAACGCCAGAGAACTCTCTAATTAAACTTGATTTTATGCAATGAACTTTCCAAAGTTGGGTAACTACCTAACAAAGCTTACAGTCAACTGGATTACGCGTCTCCTAAACAGATTTTCCTGGATGTGGGTTTGTAGGTTGTGGGTGTGTTGCAGTCGCTGCAGAGTATATTATTTGCCGCAACATTCCCTTTACCAATTATACGCCATGGTTTGCAGCAGATTCCTGCAGAGGGCAAGTTCCTCGAGCCCGGGGGGCGGGACGTTGCCCGGAGAAAGCTGACTCAACTAAACATGTTCCGGGAACATAGTACAGTTGCTAACTAGAAATCTACCTTCAAATTACTTTCGAAAAATGCATGATGCAGAAGATATAGTTCAATATAAACTATATGCACCAATTTTCTTTTTTTTTTCTAAGGTGCCATAATAGTCCGAAAGATCAATCCATTACTTAGGTATATTATCAACAAAAATTTTCAAAAATATGAAATGTGCTGAAATGGTAAAATTTTCAGCTAAGTCTAAGAGTCTACGGAAATAGGTATACAATTTATAGAGCAACGACATCCCTCTTGTTAGTATGCCATACTATCATTATTAATTAATTCGAGCGCCTTGGGCAGATATTCAGCGGGCGGTGACTTAGGCACTTTTTCCCGCACCTCGGATGTCACTCCGTCTGTGAGTTTCTAATTTCAAAATGTTGAAATACCATACAAATCAGTATAAACTGCGATAAGTATTTAACCTGTTAATGGATTCGAATTTGAAACAGTTCGAGTATGGACAAAAATTTATCAAGAAATTATCATGTTTTGAGAAAAAAAGTTCATTCATTGGTTCCTAAAGTAATCAGCAGCTCTTCTAGAAAAGAAAGGCCAAGTTCGGAACCCGGCTTCCGACTTATAATATAAATAATATGATAATTGTACCTGGGATTACTTACTTAGCTGGCTTAGATGGTTTAAATGAGAATTCTTATTAGACAGATTTTTATGGAAGCAGTTGATATTTCTGGCGGACACTACATCTCGGCGAGTAGAGGGCGCTGCTGTACGGCATAACGTGATGATTAACCTCGTGGGAGTGGTAACTAGTAGGTACTCCAAATGTCAAGTGAAAATGAGTTGTTGTTCAAAAAAATCAAACTAAAATTTAAAGAAATTAAATAGCTCATACACACAGGGACCCAACAAATAAATAACAGGCAGTACTGAAGTACTTTACAATTTTTTAACATCAAAATAATAATAATTTCTTGTTTTCATTGACTAAAAGCTGATAATGTTGAACAAAACATTAGCAACCTTATCAGACATCACAAGGCTCACGTGGGCAGACTCATTTATGAACAAGAACAACTAGTTTTAATATCGCGTCTTTTCTTTAGTAATTTGTTTACACATCCCGAACCCCATTCCTAGATTTGACAAGATTTAGGTCGGCCATTCATTGTTTTTATTTTCTTATCCATTTAATAATACATATAGGACACCGGCCGCACGTCCCACAGTGAGTGTTCCGCAGGTAGGTACAGCGCAGGCTGTTCTGGCAGAACAGCAGCACTGAAGTCACCACCGCTTTACGCTGACTCAGCACCTTCCTTTTCACTTACTTGTCATCAACTTACACTTGCTCCTATTCCTTGAGACCTGTCATGAAGTTATGACACTCCTGAATTTGTAAATACTATGTGAAAAACGGATCATGTTTAGTTTACTAAAAATGCTGTTTTGTTTGTATGCTTAGAACCCAAACTCACGACAGATGCAGACGAAACGTTATTAAAACACCGGAAATGTTCATGCCGAAAACTATCTTGTCTGTGATTTCTCCAGAATTGAAGTTAGAAGGATTTAAAATATACAACACTGAGTCCAGTGTAACATTTATGCATGTACAGAGACCTATGTAGGTCGCGCGCACGTCACTCACGCGTTCCTTTTAATCTTTGCCTAGAATGTTGTGGCCGCAGTAAAACCGTTATCGTTAATGCTTGTTGGATATCAGATGTTCTCGCAGAGTGTTGCTGCTCGGCCTCGTCCCTAGAACAGTGACAGCAGGGAGATACCCCAACTATAGGACGTTGTAGCTAAAAACTAGAAATGTGTGGCCGGGCGAGGCCCTGCGCGGGCGCCGGTGACCGGCTCCACACCCGCCGGTTGCAATTTTTTAATTAATAAGTTCAATTTCTAAATGTCTATGAAAATTAGAACACATAGAAAAATCCGAAAAGTAAAGCTATGGCCGGGAATCGAACCCGGATCCTCGTCATTCCGTGACGCGTGCTATACCCCTACACCACCCATAGCAGGTGGGTAGTCTCCGAATTTTTCTACCCGTTACTAACTGTCACGTGACCTTTGTTACTATGCGATTTTTTTGTCGCTAAGCGTCATCTGTTTGAATGATGTGTCTGTACGACACAATTACAAACTCCCGTGGAACATCTACTGCTCACCAGGGACACGCGTCACGGAATGACGAGGATCCGGGTTCGATTCCCGGCCATAGCTTTACTTTTCGGATTTTTCTATGTGTTCTAATTTTCATAGACATTTAGAAATTGAATTTCTAACGGCAAAACCGTAAAAGTAAACATAAAAATCAAGAAATAAAAAAAAAATTCTTGATTCATTTGATAGTGAATTAATAAGTTGCTTAAGTCGCTGGACTCATTAAGTTGGGTAATCATAACGCTACGGTGCGATAATAATGCAAGGCGGCGAAGCGCGGTGCAGGGTACGGCAGGGGGGAATGTTGCGCAAGCGCAGCGTGTGTGTGTGTGTGCGGGTGCGAGTGCGTGTGACGTCACGCGGCGACATTCCTCCCGGCCGACCTTGTTCCGCGCGGCGTGCGGCGCCCGCGACCCGCGAGTGCTAATCGAGTTAGAGCGACCCACCACATGACAACACGCAGCACCTCCTCGACTAAGCAAAGCTTCGTGCTACTGGTTCATTAGATGACAACGTTGAGAACGTTAGCCTGTCCCATTCATGTGCTTGCAACCTTTTCAACTTGTCGTAAACCCTGCAAACCGGGATCCGACGCACTGAATGTTCCGAGCTATCTTGCGCGCCTGCGTTATCCCGGGCAGACAGTTCAAAGCAGCGTGTCGTTAATACATCAAGTCATATCCACGTTCAGACACCATACCTTTCCAGATGGTTGGAACTAGTAAGGTATAGAAGTATTTAGGTCTTAGTTTGTTCCACGGGGCCAGAACCGCTACCATAAAATAGTAATATCTTATTCATAGCCTTATAATATGTTTTCGTTGAATGTGTCATAACTTATACAGATAATTATGAATTTAATTTATTATAATGTAGTCGCCACACATACATAGTATTTAGTATATATACATACGAAATGAATGACAGGGGAATATTTTAATATTTTATCAGAAGGTTACGTTATATACGGACTAGAACTTTTCCGGTGTTCGGTCAAATAGCAATAGCACCGAGTGTGCCGGCGCGGGTCGACCCAAATACATACCTACTTAATACATGGTCTCCCCTAGCAACGTCACCATAAGTAGACTGTTATAAGAGTCACAGTGATGAGAAGGAGACACAAGTACCCTATGCACTACGGCGTGTATAAGTTTAGGTCTACCCATATATTATATCGATCGTGTAACGCGCGCGTTCATCATTTCTTTTTACTCTTATCCTTAACTGTTTGACAGAAAGGTAAGGGAAATGTAATTTGGTGCCGAGTTTGTCAGACATGGTATCATCCCCGGAGGCCCCGGGCTCAGTCATCGGTGTCGGCGTGGCCACTCCCGCGTCGCCAGGAGCACCCGGCCATGCTGCAAATTGAAGAAAAACTTGCTTTTAATTCAAGTACGCGCTGACAAAAATAACCGAGTTTTCCCTAAGTGCAAGTAAACCTGAGTTACAGCCACATTCACATCCGATTACTTTTTGTACATAAATTACAGAACTAAGGCAAATTGCCTCGAGTGGTCCCATCCAAAACATTCATCAACTTGCAGCAATCCCTTTCAACACACAACAAAACAAACTAGCGAATACAGGAGGGAAAAATTATTATGAATACCTATTAAAATGTATTGAGGTAAACCACGGGCGGCCTTATCGCTAAACCGCGATTAAATGACATCGATAGAAAAATAGCTGTTAAGCAATGCTCGCTGCTTCCGGACTTTGTAGAGGAATCACGAGTGAACGTTGCAGTACCTGCAGTGAGGAGAAGCAAACTACAGAACTTGGAGTCACGCACTGCCGTGCTTGAGTCGTGTCTCTAACTTTGGCCTAGATTGATTGATCTATCGCAAGAACTCATGCAATGGAACACGAAGATAAACAAGTATACCACGAAGCGCTCGTTCATAATTAGGAATCCACCTGTGGCCAACATGCCGGATTTGGTTGTTTTATCTAGGTACAAATATGTACACGACACAGAGCGAGCAGCGAGCGCCGCGTTGCTCAACAGTCCGCGCGAGGAATTTCAACAGCAATTTACGTATTTAGATAACCGCGATAGCCGCGCCGTAATCACAGGATAAGATACAGCGCCGCCTGCGCGCGCGCAGCCCGGGACGCGCCGCGCCCGCGCCCGCGACGCCTCCACAAGACATCAACGCGCGCACTCACAGAACTTTACCACTAAGGAATAAGATTAACTCGAAGGAAACCTTTTAAAGAATAAGCTCGCCTTTTAATATGTTTATTTTATCTTGTTTTGGATTTCTTGTTTCATGTAAGTACTTACAATAAAAAGTATGTACTTATTTGATTAAGCTGTTGACACACTTGTCATTAATTCCTGAAAGGGTTAGTCATTCCGCTAACATTGTGTTGTGCTCAACTTGATATGATAATGAATGTGAACGGCGTTGTTTGCGCGTGTGTGCGCGTGCGCGTGCGCGCGTGTGTGTGGAGGCGGCGAGGTCGCGCGCCGCGGCGATGTACTCGCGCTCGTCAAGTCGGAGCGAGCTGCGGTGAACTAATCAGAAGGCAATGGAAATGTTTTGAGTTTATGCCATTTCAATGCGTTATTTGATTAAAGACCACAAAAGAGCTATAAAGAAGGTGTAAAGAAGGTGTAGGCGCTGCTCCAACAACCTCAGCTGTGTGAGGTTGTTGAAGCAGCACTCACACTTAAAGTGGGTTGTTGTCAGCACTAAACAGTACTGATACGTAAATAAATAGCTACATCTTCTTGAAACAACTCGCACTACTTATTGACCTAATCCCAAACTAATAGAAGCTTGTACAGTTAGTACGGATAGACGTAGCGCAGCTAGGTACTTATAAATAAATCAATATTAAATAATAGGACTCGAGAACAACCATCGTAATGTTCGTACATAAGATAACGCCTGCCCCGGCTGGGGATCGAACCCGGAAATGGCCATGGTCAGTTCTCTAATTACTAGACTACTAGACTATCCGATTGTCAAAAGTATGAGCCTCTATATTATGCATTAAAATCGGCACAGCCATTCTCGAGTTTTAGCGAGTCAAACGAACAGAAATCCATTTATATATATATAGAAGAAGAAGATTAGGTGGCACATGACATTGACAAAAATAAGTATTTACTTAGAGTGCTATTCATATCACATTCCAAGCCAACACTCGTAAACAACAACCGCTAAGTGAAGTCGGTCGGTGTGTGCTATCAGCGCGTTATCGGCGGTCGTCCGCGCGGAATGCGCCGCCGCTTTGCTGCAGATGAATCACCCGCGATCAAACCGAACACCTCTGCCCGGCTAGCACGAGAGCGCACAAGAGTCGCATCGCGCGCGAGAAAAACTACCAGTCTCTTCCTAAAACGAACAGTAAGAAAAAGACGGGCAACCTATCTCGCGCGCGACGCGACTCTTGTGCGCTCTCGTGCTAGACGTGCTGTGCAGCAAGCGGGCCGCGCGACCCCGACGCCATCTCGCTACTCAAACCATCATGCGGCTGCGCTAACGACACACGGACCGCTTTTTATGACAACAGAAGCTGCGACTGGCTTTATCGAAAGTTGTCGGCGGTGGCGGCGGGTAATGAGATGTTTCTATGTTCCTACCCGCGCGGGATCTCAACGCGTTTCTCCCAAATCGCTTCCAAGGC
Source organism: Pandemis cinnamomeana (assembly GCA_932294345.1). Classification (NCBI taxonomy): domain Eukaryota; kingdom Metazoa; phylum Arthropoda; class Insecta; order Lepidoptera; family Tortricidae; genus Pandemis; species Pandemis cinnamomeana. Next base: position 9,982,636 of record OW028726.1, on the reverse strand, counting down.
ACATCTACTTGATTGCTGGCCTGACTATGCTGCGGTGGTCCACAATGTGTGGTGACATTAATCCGGGATGCTTCAGCAAGTGATCTAGTTAGTTTGCCTGAATACGCTTGTATTTTTTTCTGTCTGTTCGTGACACAAAAGAGCCTCTTCGCCGCGCTTTAGAGCTCGAGACGCGGCGACGGCGACGGCCTCTCGCGCTAATGAATGATAACGCGTTACGGCAGTCTGACAGAGACAGCTGTTACAAACAATTACGTCGATTTCTTGCAACTGCACCTTTTTATTTACGAGAAACAAGACAAGTAGTAGTTGCTTCACAAGTTGTGAATGAATGCGAGGGTGCGGGCTGCAAGAGAAGTGAGCGCTCTAAATAATCTTGTGATAATGCGCCGTAGAACGTTGTCAACACTATTTTTTGTGTTTTCGATCCCTCAAGAACGTAAGCGACTGCACTAATAGGTACTATACGGTGTATACTTTTTCATACTTATACCGTGTAGGTACAATACTGGATACTTAAGTTGGGAAACCGACTGTATATAAGTAACCTCATTATACTTTGCATAGTTTGTAAGTGCTCAAGGGCGTGTTAATAAATAAATAACCTAACCACAAACTAAGCAAAGCTTATACTATGGGCTATGGGTACCAGGCAACGGATAAATATACTTATACTAGCTTCTGCCCGCGACTTCGTCTGCGTAGAATTATAGGTACATAAAAACCTTCCTCTTGAATCACTCTATCTATTAAAACACACCGCATCAAAATCCGTTGTGTAGTTTTGAAGATATAAGCATACATAGGGACATAGGGACAGAGAAAGCGACTTTATTTTATACTATGTAGTGATAGTGATGATGATAGTGATAATGTAGATAAATACATATACATACATATGTATATACAACATCGTTGAAGGAAAACATCGTGAGAAAACCTGCACACCTCTGCGAAGCAATTCAATGGTGTGTGTGAAGTTCCCAATCCGCACTGGGCCCAAGTGGGAGCTATAGCCAAAGCCCTCTCAATCTGAGAGGAGGCCTGTGCCCAGTGGTGGGACGTATATAAGCTGGAGATGACATTCAACATCCATGACTCGGGTACAATGATTCGTATCATCATACAAATGTCTGCCCCTACCGGGGATTGGGACCTCTAGCTTCGTAGTCAGTAACCACTACCACTGGGCTAGCCGGTCGTCAATGTAATGATAATCTTTCGACTTAGCTTAGCACACAAATAGGAACAGGGTCACTATTTTTAAAAGCACATCGCTTCAATGGTGGTGGAAAATTGAAATACGATACGAGTAGAGAAGTGTCAGCAGCCAGTAAATTTTATTAGAAACAACAACTGAACATCAATTTCTGCAACTTTCGAATGATAACTTCGAGGGACGTGCTTTCAAAAATCAGGCCGCAAAGCAGACGATAATCTCTATCATAGGAAGCCGCTCGATATGAACGAAGGTCGAGCGCTCAGTATTGTCGAAGCTTGCGCCTGCGCCACTCACGTGTCTCCCCCCCCCCCCCCTTCTCCCCCTCCCGCCCGCCTGCGCCCGCGCCGATTCCCACGCCGCGGCAGTTGCTGAGACTCACCTGCGAGTGCTGATTTTATTGGCGCTGGGTCCCCGCGGGTGAAAGCGAGCGATCGGTCGTTTTTTGTCCGCAAATACGGAATACCTGCTCACAATTAAGCTTTTATCTATTAGACCTGTAAAAATGGTGCAACAAATGCGCACAGCAACGTCCATGATATTTATTTACATGCTTGTGAAGACATCCAATATTATTAACTAACATTGCTCGCTGTCAGCACTATCCATTCAAGATCCAACATCGTTCATTACAGCTCTTAATTTGTGTAACCAGTTTCTGAGATTATAATTTCTCTTTTAAAATAAACGGATAGTGCAATTAATGTATTGTGGTGTATTTGGTGTGCGTAGAAAAAATCCGCCGACAAATAGTTAAATCATTTCCTTGCGTTGCTCTTCCTGTTGGCGGGATTATTCCTCGGCCGCAACCGAGTCGATGCCTAATAGGGTTGCCATATGTCAGGATTGGTCCGGACATGTCCGGATTTTTTACCCTTTGTTAGGATTTAGAAATGACCTCCATGAAAAGAAAATCAAACATTGCACGGAGCTACGGAGTCGGGGAAAGGGAAAGGGAAGCGCGGATCCAGGCGCAGTGCGCAGTGCACCGCTGCGCCACGCTGGCACTTTCTTCAACCTACGTCAAATACCTATCTGTTATCAAAAGTTTTAGGCGACTGCGGGTCCTGTCAGAATTTTTGCCAAGACTTTTAATTTTTTCATACGGCAACCCTAATCCCGAAGTACCCGCCTTTGCAAACACCAATCGGGTAGTTTTTCAGACACTGATTTGCATGTCTAAACTATATTGGCAAAATTATTCACTGATTTAAAGTTACGACTCGACATCGTATTGACCCGGTTCAAGTATTTTGTGCTTCCTTATGGCGTGGATTAGACCGTCAATATAATCGCATGATCCACGTGTATCGCGATCCATAATATGAAATATTGATGCGTATTGCGAATCTGGTTCTTTTGAAATCCAAGATGCTATATTGACAGCAGTATCGCGATAATACTGAGTACTGACCGTTTAATCCATGGCTTTAAGAAACGGTAAGGCTAAAGATCAGTTCATTCGTTTCAGACTGAAGGAGGCATCGTCAGCGTGTCGAGTGGGTCCCCGGGTGCCGGGGGCGGGATGGGCTGGTGCTGGTGGTGGTAGAGCGCGATGGGATCGCGGGGGGGCACGCGGTCGCGCGGGGGGGGACACGCAGCGCGCGCTTGACGAGTTCGACGAGCTGGCGGGCCTGCGCGGGGGAGCGGCGGGGGGAGGCGCGGGCGGCGCGGGCGCCTACACGCTGGAGCACCTGGCCACGTTCACGGTCACGCGCGAGACCGGCATCGTGTACCCCGCCGACGGGATGCGCCGCCTGCTGCAGCTCGAGAAGACCAACGGTGAGGCTAGCACAAGCACAACGCTCCGACGCCATTATCCAAGAGAGATTCTCACTGATTTTGCTTTTTTTTTGGATAGCTCGGGATACTGAGCTGCTGACGTATAATAATAAATGCAAGACACATTGGGACATCTCAATTGTCAAACAACAAACGGTACAAATAAGTAATGAATAAAATAAATTCATAATCATAAGCAATGCGCTAATGTAACGGCTACTCCTTGTTTCAGGAATTTGGAGCCAAAAGATGCAACTGTGTTTAGACGGGCAGTGGGTGCTCGTCATGGACTATGAGACCGGGGTGAGTGCCGTCTTCCGCAGCCGTGAATAGGATCTCTATTCGCTCGGCCATCACTAGACTGTTTTTATGTCCGAATAACGAACCTAGTAAATAGAAGCCACTGATGCACGGGTTCAATTTCCAAAATACATTCGGTAGTTTAGAGACCAATCTGAGGGACATAAGATTTGATTTAGTAGTGTGATGTATAATAATTGGTAATAGATAGTTTGTGTTTGTGCTAGTCGGTGATGGAGCGGTTCCCGGCGTCGTGGGTGCACACGCCGACGGCGTTCACGTCGCCGGACCCGGCGGAGCTGTACAACAACGTGCTGGCGTTCGTGGTGGGCCCGCCGGCCGCGCCCGCGCCGCCCGCGCCCGCGCCCGACGCGCCGCGCCGCGAGCTGCACATCTTCCAGTGCCACGACGTCAGCGCCGAGACGCTCGTCGAAGAGCTCAACGCCCTCAAGTCAGTACTCACCGCACGGCGCTGCTCTGACTCATCTAAAACTCGCTGATGCCAGCACTCGAACAAAGGACATCTAAATCACTAGATAATGGTGTAGGCTGCGCGCTGATGGCGACTGACACTGGCCGATGCGGGATAAGAACCCGTCTGGTGCAACGATTCCCACACTAGCATCGCAGATTAGATTCCTTGGTGTCACTCGACACGTTTTGACAGCACGCGTACCTATCTGCAGGCCTCCCACTATCTCCCTATCGAACACTCGTTTTACTCTCGAGCGGATAACTTTAAGATTTGCTATCTTATCGTCGGCGCGAGATGAGCGGCAGTAGACCGCAGCCAGCCATGCAGTACGCGCGGCGCCGGCGGCGACAGCCGCGCTTCGCCCAGGCCCGGTACTCGCCCTGGATACTAGCACTAGAATGAGATGAGTTTGTTGTGGTTTGTGAGTGTAATGTTGGTGGTTGCAGGGGCGGCGGCGGCGGCGCGGGGGACGCGGGGCGCGACTTCGTGATCGAGCGCGAGCGCGAGCGGGACGAGACGGAGCGCCCGCGCAGGCAGGTCAGTTGCATTGCACTACGGCCATACACGGCCAGTACATGCCAGCACACGCCAGCGGTGCGACCAGGGCTCGCTGGTTTTGCTGGCCACAATTATGGTTGGGATGCGACTTTCTTAGACTTTAATAGAGGCGCGCATGATTTCCTCCGCATTTAGCATTGTTCTATAGGTACAGGTTACTTCCATGCTTGCGGTAGTGTTTGCATTTCAATCACAATATCCAAGTATTTATCGTCCATCAAACGTTTAACTAATTAAATTAGCACCTAGTAGATGTCAACACCAGGTTTTTGGTAACCTATCGTAAAAAACACCTTAGTATAGTCGAATTACCGAAAAGTATGGAAGTAATTCGTGTAGTCGTGTTTTTTTGTGGAATCGTTAGAGGGCGCGACTAGATGGTTTCCCTCGGTTTGCACCTTTCTATCATGTACGGAACACTTTAAAATATTAGGTATAAACTTCAAATGCCGTTATTTTGGAGTATGATAAAAGGTATTAGGCGCAAGTTTAGCCACGTGAAGGGTCCCCTTTGGTACATAATGTATGTTAATTAAAAAGGTGTACGATGTATAGAATCTTGGTAAAATATTTTTTTCTGATTGCGGCTCGAGGATAATTCAGACGGTTGGTGCAAACTTAGATTAAGCTTTTCAAAGTATTATAAACACCCAGGTAACTTTGCACCCCCGTGCAAAGTATGGAACATGTTTTTTTTCACTCTTTTGTAGATTGTACTTCGGGGGAAATTAAGATAGTCGTGAAAATTTATAAATAACACATATTTAAAAGATACTACATTCGCACTCAATAAAAAAAAGAAAATTTTAACCGGAAGTTTGGTAAACATAGTTCTATCTAAACGCAAGGAATAGCAGCGAACGCTAGGTAGCGGGTAGTATTACAGAACCGCATGTTCCGTGTAGAAATGTCAATTTTTTATGGGGTGCGAATGTAAATCAAACCAAGTTAAGACGATTGTGACGATTTTTATTAATTCCAAAATTTCCCCCGAAGTACAAAGACAGTAAAACATAGAAAACTACTTTCCGGGTGTCGCACCCTGGTGCAAATTTGGTATTGTGTTTTGATATATTTTCTCATCATTTCCTCAATTTGCACCGCGTTCTGTATTTTCCCCGGGGCCGCAATGCCAAAAAGTACATTTTTAGTTATATGATTTTTTTTTTGTATGTTCCGTAGCTTGAATTGAGCTAAATAACGGGTGCAAATATAGATTAAGATGTAATAAAACGTATGGCAAATTGCACAGACTACACCTATTTTTTCTTCTTAGTTATTACTATTACACCATTTTCAACCAATTCCACCCCTTTCCGGGGGGGTGAATATATCAAGTGATGTATTAAATTCCATTTCTAACCCATACAAATCAAAAACAATTGTTTTTATCAGTTCTTAGAATTATTTCCTGACTTAAGGGAAATTTCACGTATTTTGCCTCCACTACCTGTGATGGAATGTTTGTTAGGAAGCCGGATCTACAGAAATTAGGTACATACCTATACATACCTACACCTAATTTTTGGCACTTTAGAGCTTCTGTTCTCAAAAATTGTGCTATCACGTAGATACTTCGATCGATAGCTCTCGATTATATTGTAATTAACATATTATTTTGATAGTGATTTACTGTTTTATTGTTCTCGTTACGCATGATATTCAGAAGTCGTTCTCGAAACAATCGATACTAAATATCGAAGCGATCCGCGATAGGGGCGTTATCTAGGCACTAATCAGCGAGCAGCGCGATAAGCGTCGGCGCGGCGCGGTTCAGTCGCGGCCGGCCACGGCGCAGCACAGCACAGCAGCGTGGAGCCTCCGCAGAGCCAGCGCGCATCCCCGACCAGCGGCGCGGTGCGCGGCGCCATGGCGCGCATGTACCACACGCTCACGCGGCAGCAGTGGGAGGCCGTGCTCACCGTGAGTGCCCCGAGTGCCCGAGCGCGCCTCCCCGCCCGCCGGCACAGCGCTCACCTGTCGACCGCTTGTTGCAGCAAATGTCGGCGCAGCTGGGCCGCGGCGAGCGCGGCGAGCGCGACGACGCCTCCTCCACGGGCTCCGAGCGGCTGTACGAGCAGGACATCGCCATCCTGAACCGCTGCTTCGACGACATCGAGAAGTTCATCGCGCGGCTGCAGCACGCGGCGGCGGCGGGCCGCGAGCTGGAGCGGCGCCGGCGCTCGCGCGGCGGCGGCGGCGGCGGCAAGCGCGGCGCCGGCGACGGCATGCTGGCGCTGCGCACGCGCCCCCCGCCCGAGCGCGACTTCGTGGACGTGCTGCAGAAGTTCAAGCTGTCGTTCAACCTGCTGGCGCGGCTGCGCGCGCACATCCACGACCCCAACGCGCCCGAGCTGGTGCACTTCCTGTTCACGCCGCTGGCGCTGATCGTGGACGCGGCGCAGGACGCGGAGGGCGGCGCGGTGGCGGGCCCGCTGCCCGCGCGCGTCGTGCAGCCGCTGCTCACGCGGGACGCGCTCAACCTGCTCGCCAACTGCGTCACCAGCAAGGAGACCGAGCTCTGGCACTCGCTCGGCGACGCCTGGCTCGTACCGAGGTGAGTTCTCCGGCACGCAAAAGACACCGCCCGAGTCCACCGGGCTAATCTGATCACGCGTCGTTGTGACGGTCTCGAGGCATGAGTTTACGTAACAGTTTTTTATGAAATCATAGCCAGTGTCCTTTGCTGCCGTTAGCTGGTTAAGTATTTATGGTTTTAATCTACAGATTAAGCTTCGGCCATTAGCATAACGCGATAAATGTGGAAGCGGCGATGATATTAAATCCATTACCGGGAGATAACGGACGGAAATAGCAGTATTAACGCGCGGCCGGATTAGCGGCGGCCGCGCGGCCGGGCCGCCCGCTCCCAACCTGACTCACCCGGATCCTATCATGCAGATGTTATACGCAGTTACTGTTTAAATCAACACGAATCATGATCATGATTCATGACACCTAGCTAACAAAAATATTAATGACGTATTTAAACCTTCAGCGACAGCGAAACTTTCTGGAATTTGTTTAGGGAAAGCAACTACGATTATAATTTTGTTTTGTTTGTTTTTGCGCAGACAGCGCAGCTTAATGTGTCCCCTGTTAGCTCGAGTAACTGCAAGTGGTTTTGTTATCGTTTGTCGTTTTCTTTTCTGTGTTGCAGGGAGCAGTGGAAGACCAACATCCCGCCGTACCAGCCCGTGTTCATGGACGGCTGGTCGCCCGACTACCAGGTGGACGACCAGCCGCTCAGGAGGTGAGCCGCCTTCCTCGGCACCAAACCCCAAAGACGCTACCGACCTGGTAAAGCCATATCTGCCAAGTTTACTGCGAGCCTACGAGTGTTGGGCTTTCGTGGTCTGCAAAAATGGCTTGCAGGCGAGGAGCATTTTGAAATCTGCGGTTGCATACAATTTTTTTAATTGGAAAGCATTCCTTGTGTGACAACAGTACCTAATATAATGAATGTTTCATAATTTTGAAGTGCGTTGCGTTCGGGGAGTTTGGGTGTCAACACAAAACAACAGAGCTATCCATTATTACTGTGATTATCATTTATGCTTTATCATTATTCTGCTACTTGTTTACGTATGTGTGCATTACCTGATACGGATCTCGAGCGCTAGGTAATTAAACGAGGCCTTGAATGCGTGCGGTCTCCTTGTCGTGTGCAAGCACCTCTAGCCGCGGCGCTCGAGGCCCGCGCGGGCCGTGTTGTGTCGCTCATGTGCGTGTGCGTGTGTCGTGTGGCGGCGGCAGGTCGTCGCCGCGGCGCGTGTCGGCGGCGGGCGGCGCGGGCGCGGGCGGGGAGGAGCGCGCGGGCGCGGGGGGCGCCGAGCCGAGGGGGGAGCCCTACGGCTACGAGCGCGACGAGACCGACCTGTACGGCGAGCCGCCCTTCGAATCCTACACCAGGTACCGCTTCTGTCCACGTCTCTCGCCCTGTCGTTGTCTCAGCTTTCGAGCATTATTACCAGTTTTAACCGACATGAAAAAGAGGAGGTTCTCAACTCGATCGTATACTGAGTGCAAATTTGAGCAATTTCGAGCAAATCCTTCTTCGCTGAAGTTGTTTGCAGGGCCCTAGCATACCTGTATGTTTAACCTCTTGATTTAGCAAAAATGCAGTCAACAAAAAAGGTGTAGTGTGTGATGTGTTGCGTGTCGCGGTGTTGCAGGAGCGAGCGCGCGCGCGACGACTCGTCGGCCGCGTCGTCGCCCGACCGCGAGCCGTACCGCGCCGACGACGACGGTGAGAAACTATACCTACATCGTTTTAAGGATTCCGTAACTCGCAAAGAAAAAGGGGACCCTTGCATCCGTCTCTCTGTCTGTTTCTCGAAACATTTTGTCTCTGGAACGCGTGGAGGTATCGAGTTGGAATTCATAATGAAACACGAAAGTCCCTTTAAGTAACTTTGTTATTCAGAGAAATTCACGAACTGTGATCTTTTTTTATTTTTTTTACAAAAACCTGGATGAGAGATATCCATTCCTACATTTATAACGAATCCTAAGCGATCATTTCTTTAAGTTTACCTACCCTCACGATACAAAACAAAATTCCACTTTGAAGAGAGTCAGCCGCGACTGGTTGCAATTCGCAACAGTGGCCTGCTGCATGTCGCATGTTGCATGTTGCGTGTTGCAGACGACCTGGGCGAGGCGTGGGCGCGCGGCGTGGCGGCGCGCGGCGGGCGCGTGGTGCGCGTCACGTACCCGCGCACGGCCAACAACGACAAGGAGCTGAGCGTGGTGCGCGGCGAGTACCTGGAGGTGCTGGACGACTCGCGCAAGTGGTGGCGCGCGCGCAACCGGCGCGGCGTGACGGCGCACGTGCCGCACACCATCGTGGCCGCCGCGCCCGACCCCACGCTCTACCCCAACCCCATCTACACGCACTACCAGGAGGGCGGCGGGCGCGGCTCCGGCGGCAGCAGCCCGACCAGCCCGGGTAGGGCGCGCGAGGGGGGCCCGCGGGACGCCGCGCGGGAGGGGGGCGCGGGCGCCGCCGACTGGGTGCGCCGCGAGCGCCTCGGCAAGAAGGGCGAGTTCCGATACTTCTAGCGCGACGCGAGCGCCGCCTGCCGTCTCCCCCTTCGATTTACTTAAAATATTACTCCTGCTCAATTAGATCGTCCCTAGTAGGTGCTAGTTCTCTAGCTGGCTGAGATTATGGTTGGAATAATGTAATCAACACCCGACCGCGAACAATGCATAGGCTGATTCCGCCGTGGCACAGCGCCCGGGGCAGCGCCTCGCGGTCTCGGGGCCGCGGCTCCCGGAGCGGACTGCTGTCGGCACTGGCCGCCCACTCGAGCGCGCCTTAGTCATAACTCATAATGTTGTACTCCTCTGCCTAGTACCAAGACTTCCTTGGCTTGAACTAAATGATATCGGGATTGGCGTTAGCGTCGCGCCTGTATCGGAGCGCGCCGCGCGGCGCCCGTGTGTGTGTGCGTTCGCTTCTGTCCGTCGGTGTGTGTGTCGTGTGCTAATGTATGTTCTCACACATTTCCAATAACTTGTTGTAATGCCGAGGGCTGCACAGCGCCCCGCCCCGCCCCGCCCCGCGCCCGGGCGCGCCGCGCGGCGCCTGTTCGTTGTGCAACCCTCGCCGGCGCGCACTGTGTTTGCAGTGTAGCGGTTAGATATTCTACAAATTAGTGCGTAGGTACGTATCTTAGAGTCTATTGTTTTTGTAAGTCGAGTCAGATTCTATAAGCTGATATTATATTTATCATAAACGAGAGGAAATGAAGGTATTTATACAAATAGTGCGGCTATAAAATGTTAACTAATATATTGTCCCGGAGGTCGGTCCGGCTGGTGTACTCCCTTGTTTGTATTTACATTTTTATACATTAAATTTTTTATTCAAATCTGTGTGTGTCTATTCGTGCTTCGCTCCGGTCCCTGTCCCCGCCCGCTGCCGGGCTGTCCCCCCGCCCCGCCCCCCGCGAGCCGCCGCTCGGGCGCGGGGCCGCGGGTCGGTGTTCCTATCTCTGTTTCTCTTCTTATCGAGTTTGTGTTCCTGGCAAAAGGAGCAGCTGGAAAAGTGTGAGTGTTCCATCGGTTACTAGAGTGCTTCGCTTGGTGTGGTGTGGTGCCGTGCGGGTGGGAGGCCGAGCGGCGCGAGTACATGCGCGTTGTGGTTGTAGTTGCAGAGAAGCCGCCGCCGCCGCCGCCGCCGCCGCCCCCGCCGCCGCCCGTGGCTCCGCTGGTCGCGCCCGTCAAGACTGATACCATGAAGTGTGAGTAGTCGGAGCGACGCTTAGCTGTACATTAATTACCGTGAACTAGTGAACTAACCGCTCCGCCGTGCACAGCGCGCGCGTCGTCGGGCGACACGGGGCTGGTGGAGGAGCTGCGCGCCGTGCTGCCGCAGCTGACGCAGCGCCGCAAGCTGCTCGAGTTCAAGAAGACGCCCGACATCTTCATCCATCAGGTACCGTTCGCCCGCATACAGACCTTTTCTCGCTCGCCTGCTCTAAGAATACCCAAGTTCTTTCGAAGCCCTTCGTTCCTTGCATTGCATAGCTTAAATAGTTCCGATTCTCTACGTAGCTCTCGTAGCTCTCGGTGTAGGAGGTTAAGATCGACATTCGACATCAGATGTCGTCCGCTTCATCTGGGATACTCAACCGTAACTTATCTTATGGATACAGCTGATGATGACGTGTAATTGTTAAAGTTTTAATTATGAATGTGGCAATAATTTCGCAGTTAGGTTTAGTCAAAGATATGGACGAACTGTGGGCAATGGCAGATCACACGGACAGAATAGGACTTTGGCATGTATTGTACTGGACCCATTGAGTTGTTTGTAAGATTGTGGCGCGATGGGGTTGCAGAAGTCGAGCCCGGACGAGGTGGCGGAGTGGCTGGAGGCGAAGGGCTTCAGCGCGGCGGCCAAGCAGCAGCTGGCGGTGCCGGGCCACCAGCTGTTCGCGCTGCCGCGGCCCGAGCTGGAGCGCCTGCTGGGCCAGGACGAGGGCAAGCGCCTCTACAGCCAGGTGCTCGTGCAGAGGAACGTCTCTGGGGTGAGTGACCGCCGCACTGAGTAGTCGGAAGCGCCTACTCTTTTAATCGTTATTTGTCACCATCGTTGACGCGTAGCTTTCGATACACGAGTGTTGCTGTGGGTGCAGCAGTAGGTACTTGTGCAACACCGAGCGAGTAGCGTCGAACATGAGTTGACTGGTTTAGTCGTAAGCAAACATTATCCCGATCAAGACTAGAAAAGGGATGAAACAGGAACTAAACATTTTCATACAAAATTGATAGAAAATCCATAGAAAATGGCGCTCTCATTCAAATTGTACTCTTTTAATAACCCACCTAATTGAATGTGGACACTTATCGCTAAATACTTAAATACGTCTGCAGGTCTCCCAAGTAATGAAATAGAAATGTGTATAGCGATAGCCTTCATGAAGGATGTCCCGGTCAGCAGTCAGTGTGCATGTTGTCGTGTTCCAGTACAAGACCACGTCCGCGTCGGAGCTGCAGAGCATCCTGCGCAAGGTGCGCGAGAAGGTGGAGGTGTCCTGAGGACCCCCCCCCCCGCCGCCGCCCCCCTGCCGGCGCCGGCTGTCGGACGACCATTATTTAAGAAGGAAGTTATTTTATTTTTATTTAAGTAGTAAATATTTTGTGATACTTAAGGCAATAAATACATCATGTTATTTTATAATTATTACTTATACCGTTTTTTATTTCTGGAAAATTTAAAAAAGCTACGTATTAAGATCCTGGATAAAATCAAATCATGTTTTTTTTTATAATTTTTGCAAGACATATAAGAGCATACGTACACCCTATTTTTTTTAAAGGTCTACAAACTGAATGTTACATTCTAACTAACAAAGCAAAGTGCTAGGTATTGAATTACACTTCGTGCATACCCTAAAATAGTAGACGCATCACCATAATGCACTTAAGGTAAACAGTTAGGTATTTATGAAAAGAAATTGTTCCTACAAAATCCTAGAACAACCAATTACTATTTCACAAAATTATTACCTATACTTATTTATACAAACAAAGAAAAAAAAACAATAGCAGTTACGAAAGGCTGACGAATTGATTAAATTTACTCATAACTTGAGGCTTTTCATATTTTAGATTTAGCTGAGCCCAAAGAGCCACAATAAACTTCCTTTAACTCCGTTGTATGATGCAATCATTCTATAAATTTATAGTAAAGAAACAAAATGATGTTTTTGATTTAGTTGCAGAAAAAATACCAGGTAGATGCAGGTACCAACATCACTGAGGCTCGTTACATACATGTACAATACAACATTGTACATTGTAGCATTTGTAGCCCTAAATGAAAACAGCACATTTAAGTATATCGGACAGCTGTTTGTTTTACGTATTTCGTAATATTGCGATTGGGTTAGATTAGGTTAGACAATAATCAAGGTAAGGTAGGGGAATAAAATGAAGACAAAAAATTAAAATTGTATATTTTCATTTAAACTAAAACAACAGCGCTCGTCACGCACTAGAATAAAGCTGCACCAACATAAATTGAAAAACAAGTTTACTACGTAGCTATAACAAAATATTTACTGAATAGAAAACATAATTTTTGTTTTATACCTAACTACTTAACTGAAGCTTACGTGCTAGTTATAACTAAATACAATAACAACGTTATAATATGCGAGGGAGGCCGGAGCTCTCTTGAGCGTTCCACACGTACAAGTTATAACGACAGTCTCCCCCCCCCCCCCCGCCCCGCTGCCCCCGAGGGCCCCGCAGCGGGCCTCCGACTGCCTCGTCTCGAATGTGTCTGAACTATAATCCTAATGAGTATGGCACAACGCACCGCGTAGCTATAATAATTGTATAAAATATCAAAGACGCTCAAACACACGCACAGCGCGCGCACACACACACATACGCCTGTAAGTATATATTATATGTTTTCGTAATGTAATTTAATAGTAAAATATCCACCTCCGTGCGGCCGCCACGCACACACGCACGCTCGGCCCGCGAGCGTCCTCACACACACACACGCTATATCACCATCATCCTGTAATTATCTAGCTTAAAACTACTTAATCGGAACTGGAGCGCACTGTTCCTGTCATCTATTTGTTCATAATTCATAATCAAAGAATGAAAAATGCTTTGACCCTGTCTCATAAACAGTGGGATTATATATTGTACGTAGAAGCTGCTCCTGACCTTGGCAACGCCAGGTCACTGCCTGGCTGAAGCATTGAACTTTGATTATCTACGAGGAAATAATCAAAGACATTGAAATGCAAAAGTTTTTTTGTTGCTGCATAGACTACACAAATTACAAAAATAAAGAGATCCACGACCCGGGATTCCTTAATCGAGTCGTAGTCGTTATGTTTCAGAGCGTTGGCAAAAAATCGTGTCTATGCTGCAACAATAAAATAATACACTGTCTCAGTCTCACCGTCTTCTGTAGCGAGGCGTATCCCGGCAAGATGGCAGGACTCCTCTAGGAGCCGCACGTCCGCGCACATGGCCAGCGCGCGCCAACACGGCGACAGAACTAAGTCAATACATGTGGATAGTGCAGCGACGCGGCTGCCGCGGCTCCGCCGGAACAAGTGCTCGGTTCCCTTAGGAAATTCCTAACAGTATTTATGCGCCGACAGTTCTCAGGCTTTCCACAGCGCCCCGACCATCCACAGGCTTTGTAGCTTTCAAGGTACACAATGGTCCACTGCTGGCCATCGCTATTGTGCACGGAGAGTAACGTCACGTGGACTATTGTTAGTGGACAAAGGGTTGCGGTGTTGCTGGCCGGGCGTGGCCCACTGTGTACGGCGTGATGGCTGCCGAGTGCGCAGAGCTGCGGGGGCTGAGCTGGTCGCGTGCGCTAGTTGTTCTGCGCGGCGATGCGCGCGGCGATGGCGGCCGTCAGCGCCGAGCCCTTGCCGCTGCCGTCCTCAGCGCCCATCAGGGAGAACTGGAACGTAACGATGACACCGTCACTGTCTGTACCACATGCACCTGGCCGGCAACTAGGGTCCCACTTTGGGCGCCAGTGAAGCAAAAGCATAGCAAAGTGAGTCATAACGTAATTAAAATAAGTTTAAAGCCAATAAATACAAAAGAATATTATTTGGCAGCTGTCTGATCACGGACAGAACAGAACGGTCTCTCGATCGATAAAATTTATATTTATTATTATATTAGTTAACTTTTATCAAAAGTTACTGAAAAATTACACATAGATTACACATAGTATTCGGCTTAAGGAACCCAATACATCGATTTTGATCCATAACAATAAACAGAAGTAGGTATCCTAATTTAAAAGTATCTGAGTTTAACTTTTTTAAACGTCAAAAAAGCTACCATCAATGACCCGTGATCCTCACCTCATAAAATTAATAAACACGCAAAGTATCACAATAGCGCGAAAAAACACGCCATTAAAAAATTAGACAGCTAGCTACCTCACTAATAGAGATAGTAAAATTAGGTTGGGTTCGTCAGGTATCTTCAAATTCCCGAAGGGCAACCCGAATAGAAATATGAACCCCCCGAAAGCCAGGCTCCGACGACCTTATGGTGGAGTGTAATTGACAGCGGGACCCCGAATCCGTAACCGCTACCTGGCTCAGTATTAAAACCCTCACCTTGTAGGGCTGCAGCAGCGCGATGTAGGTGTCCATGAGGCGGCGGATGCGCGGGTGCCGCTTGAACACGGAGCCGTCCACCGCCACCACCACGTGCGCGCGCGCCATGCGCCGCACCAGCACCGACACGCCTGCACACGCACACAGTCAGCGCCAAGTATACCGATATAGCGGGACAATCCGTGACATCTCATTTATATTTGAGCACAGAGATCGCCACGCGGGAGAAGCGATACAGTGTTAATAATCTTAACTTAACCCATACATCGATTACGGTCGAAGTGTATTGGCTTTTATTACTTGTGTAACTGAAGAAGTAACAGAGTTATTATACGTCGATGAAATGGTTATATGGGAATCTTCCCCTGGCATTATGCTAAAGGCTAATTGCGAGTGTTATGCGAGATAGAGTTTACACGCTTCCTCCTGCGTGTAAACTCTATCTCGCATAACACTTCTCGCAAAGAGCGGGACACTAACGCAGCTACTTTCTCTTTAATACTGTGTCGATAGCTGGCCGCGGTGTGTGGTACTCACAGACGGAGACGAGCTGCGCGGCGCGGTTGGAGCAGAGGCGCGCGGCGTGCTGCGCGACGAGCGCGTCCGCCTCCCCCCACGCGCCCTCCCCGCCGCACGCCGCCCGCAGCGCCGCCAGCGTGCGCGACGTCTCGCCGTTCTCGTTATCCCTGAAACGTGACACAATATGTTAGAGCCGAGACCCCGTGTTGCTCAGTCTTTGAGCTCAAAGGCCTTTCGTAATCACGTAGCGCACGAATTCAAGCTCAAAGCCTGACTAAGATGATTCGTCGGTTCGACCTCTAACCGCAGGTCAAATATCTCGTAGCTCTGCCACCTGTCCTGGAGGCGCCAAACGCCCCGCATCGGGAGGGATGGAGGTTGCGGGGGCTGCGAGGAGTCAATCTCAAAATGAAACGGTCACCGGCGGGCCCGTCATACCCCCGTTGCTGCCTCGAGCGCGGGAATGCATAAGGTGCATTTTCCACACGTCAAAAAAATAAGTAAATCTATCCATACTTAACCCTAACATCCCGTATAACGAAACTGCTTATGGGTCTGCATTTAGGTCAGTTCAGAACAAGAGACCATTTTAGAAGTCACTCCATCTCTTATTCACTAACTAACTATTTCGCGAGTCGTAATTCATAGTGAGGTGTCGTGTACTCACTCCTCGAAGAGGCTGACGTGCGCGGAGCTGACGCTGCCGGGCGGCGGCGCGCGCGCCAGCAGCCCCGCGCCCGCCAGCCGCGCCAGCGCCGCGCGCAGCAGGTCGCCCAGGTACTTGCCGCCGATGTACTTCTCGAACCTGCACACGCAACAACCGTCACCTCAGCGTCCGTCGTCCGTCGCCGACACGACTTATACTGATAGCCCCGATTCATCATCATCAAATTTTTCTTAAACACGATGGCACATGGTCCGCAAATAATGGACATTTGGGCGAGCAGACGAGACTGCTTCTTGATTTTTGTTCCCTGGCTAGCCATTCCGAATGCGGCCATTTCTTTTTCCACTATCTGACCGAGGAGTATCTTATTAGATTACGCAATAGACAGAAGTATCTATGATATGGTCAGGGTTATACCTCGACGTATTATAATCGGGGGTGGGCGCTTACGTGAAGGAGCCGACGAGCAGCGAGCAGGCGTCCACCTCGCGGTCCAGGTCGGTGCGCACGAAGTCGAGGCAGCCGTTGTCCCCGAAGGCGCCCCACTCGACGTCGACGCAGACGGCGCCGCCGCGGCCGCAGCGCGCCGCCTCCCAGCGCGACACGGCGCTCGCGCGCTCCATGTAGCAGCCGTTCGAGCCCGTGCCCAGGATCACGCCGATCTGCAACCGCATACTCCAACTTATTTTTACAGTACAAAACTCTATTAAATATTTGGATCGCAAACGGCGACTGCTTTGTAGCGACGACCAAGAGACGACCGCGCCGGCTTCTCATTAATTCCAAAAACTATACTCAGATCGATATGGGTGTATGTGTATGAGTCGATCGAAGAAGACCGAAGACACAAAGAACCCAATCTCATGGGCTAAGACTAGGTACCACGACGGTCGACCCTAGTGTTTAACGTATACTCGTATCTCTATCACGAATTATGTTCGCAGCGAGCTGTTAGATATTATGTTCGCAACGTGGCACACGGCAGAGAGTACAGACCCCGACGCGCGGGTCCTGCTGCGCGCCGGCGACCAGCGTGCCGGTGGTGTCGTTGAGCAGCACGCGCACGGTGACGCGCAGGCGGCGCGCGCGCAGGCAGCGCTGCAGCAGCGCCGCCACGTCCACGCCCGCCATGCCGCCGCACTTGAAGCTCTTGGTCCACGTGATCAGCTCGCCCGACGAGATCGAGTGCTGCTTCATCGGGAACGAGAACGTGAAACCTGCGCACACATACAGACATCTCATGTATTTTCTCGTCAACAAGGGAGAGGATGCTTTAAAATTGCCCACTTTAATAAGTGGGATAGGCGACGCCGCATACGAGCTGATGGTGAATCTTTGCGCCCGAAGAAACCGTGCGGTTGCAAATATGCTGACGTAATCCAAATAATGAAGAATCATTTACAACCAAAACCGTCGGTAGTCGCCACATTTGCCGATAAGAAAAATAACACCGAGCGGAATGGCCGGCACCAGAAATATGAATGCAAGTTTACCCAGTAGGTACGTGTGGGCGTGTGCAAAGTGAGGGGACATTTGCGAAGAATGTGCCCACAAGTGATGCGGGGTAGCGATTATCGTATGTTCTAAATTGCACCACCTGCTCAGATCTGTTATGTTCTGTTTTCCAGTCCATTATGGTTGCCTGGTAGAGATCGCTCTGTAGCGATAAGGCCACCTATTGTTACCTTGTAATATTCTGTACCTATACCTTTTTCCTGTTTTGGTTGTTATATCGCACCCTTCGTGGAAGAAAGACGTAAGTTCTATTTGTGATGTTCAATAAAGAGTTCATTGTATTGTATTGTATTGTATTGTATCGTAGTTCAGCAAATGTATATAGCGGAGCGCGCCGCAGCGACGGGCGGGAGCCGCGGCTCCGCGGGCCGGGCGCGGCCGGGGCGCGGGCGCCCGCGGCGCTCGTGGCGCTGCCGGGTCCGCCTGCACTGGGTGCAGTGCTGGGTGTGTATTTCTGTATTAGTACATAACCAGGCCTTATTAATGGAGGTTGACAGCGGGTCGGCATTATCACGTATAGGTAATGATACTTACTCTCGGTATTTTAACAAGTTTATTCTGCACCCGTGTCAACTTTCACTCAGATTTTATGATGGTTCGATCATCCGACTATTTGGGTAAATTGAAGTTGATATAGCTTACGAAAATAAAAACAAAATGTTAGACTTGTATACAGGGTGTTAGGTAATGAGTGGATAATCCTTGAACTATGGATAGAGGGCAGTTAGGACGTTATAATAAGCGCGACGGCATCGGATGCCATTTTAAGCAGAGTTTTAAGATATATTAGGGACGGTTGGTCCCGAGAATGTGAGATTAGGGAGTTAGGGCCGTACTTTAATAGGAAAGACGAACTGTACACGGAATTGGGATGTATATATGGGGCCATAGGGTCGTTATTCCGGCGTCATGTAGAGAGGGAGTATTGAAGGAACTCCATGAAGCACATATGGGTATTGCAAAGTCAAAGAGCTTAGCTCGTAGTTACGTGTGGTGGGCGGGGCTCGACGAGGCTATTGAGGCGCGGTGCCGCGCTTGCGACGTGTGCGCCGCCGCGGGAGCCGCGCCGCCGGCGCATGCGCCGCGCGTGTGGGCGTGGCCGGACAGGCCGTGGGCACGCTTGCATGACGATTTTCTTGGCCCACTGCACGGACAGACCTATTTGGTCGTAGTAGATGTGTAGGGACACACTTTGTGGCCTTACGCCAGGTCAGGCATATTCGAAATGGATCGAAGCTGTTAGGACGAACGGTACCTCGGCGACGGCAGTGATACGGGTTCTAAGGGAGTTGTGGTCTAGGTTTGGTATTCCGAAGCAAGTGCGTCAGACAACGGGCCTCCGTTTTCTAGTGCTGACTTTAATACATTTCTGAATGGTAATGGTAATGGCGTGCCACATACTTTCGGCACCATATAACCCCGCTTCTAACGGGGCTGCCGAGAGCGCCGTAAAGATAAAGAGACCTTGAAGCAGTCGAAACGCGCGCGGCCTCGCCCGCGCACGCAGCGAGTGCTCACTCATTAACACTCGATCCAAATCGTGGGGAGCAGTCCTCTCCAAACTGGGAGCCGAAAGGCGACTAGGACTCGGAAGCCCCCGTGTAGATTTGGGTTTGAGGATATTTTCAATGTAACAATGCATGAACTAGAATTAAGTAAGCAAGTCTATTTTTAAACCTGTTGCTGGAATATTTAGATTTAAGATAGAACTTAAGCTAGAGCAAGGTATCAATTAGAGTCGGAATAAAGCTCATCTAATTCGGTGTTTCACTCAGTAACAAGCTCCAAGCAAACAAACGTTGGGGCTCGCTGTTGGCGGTGGTGGGGGTGGGGGTGGGGGGGGGCACCGACCTAGCGACATCTCCTGGTGCTCCATGCCCTCGGAGCGCACGAAGTCCTGCACGCAGTCCGCCAGGAAGTTGAACAGGTCCTCGCCCGGGCCGAGCCGTAGCTCATCACTGCAACAGGACAAATAATCGATTACATTACACTATAAGCTCACTTAATTTCTGTAGGAGATGAACTATTACAAAAAATGCTTAAGTAAGTAAATGCTACACAACTATGCGACAGCGGGCTCTCTCCCTGGTGCGCAGAGTGCGGGCCAGCCCCAACGTAATCTTGAGTGTCATCGCAGACAGGATCGACTGTACTTTTATCCGACACTGCTGCAGTAGACATTGTGCCAGTAGCTGTGTCGGAGAGGAGGTACTAATTTAATTGTAATGTAATTTAATTTTCAACTAATATTGTGATTATTGCCTGTATTATAGATTATTTTATTTTATTTCATTATTATTTTCTTATCAATTAATGTACACTTTTATGGATCTTTAGTTATCTGAAATAAATGATTATTATTATTATTATTGTACAAATATAAATAAACAAAAAGTAAGTGTCCGGGATTCTAAGCTAGTTAGGTAGGTTTGGATCCCCCGCGTTGGTGTTCTTTACTATGGTTACCTGATGTGGTACTGCTGGACGTCCTCGCGCACCAGCCGGCCGGCGCGCAGCTCCAGCAGCAGCACGCGGAAGTTGGTGCCGCCCAGGTCCAGCGCCAGGAACACGCCCTCCTCTGCAACGCAACGCACGTCACACACTGCGCTAAACTACTTGGGCCGCTGATACAGAACAAGCGTTTCTGTCACGGAGGTGGCGTAGCTACCTAGGGACTAGGCGAGGCAGTGCCCTCGAATCCTTACCAGAAAATCTCGATCAAACTATTATTATTAAAACGTAACCAGTTTAGATAGTAGTGGGGCCGCATTTTTTTATTTGCACCAGGGTCCTTGGTTACCTAGCTACGCCACTGGTCACGGAATGTCGCATTTGAGTTCATTTGGTCGGTTCTATACTAAGTACTATACTTTCTCGTTTAGTTCACATGTTTTTAGGGTTCCGTACCTCAAAAGGAAAAAACGGAACCCTTATAGGATCACTTTGTTGTCCGTCTGTCTGTCCGTCCGTCCGTCCGTCTGTCAAGACCCTTTTTCTCAGGAACGCGTGGAGGTATGAAGCTGAAATTTATATCAATTACTCAGGTCTACTGTCCCTTGAAGCTGTGAAAAAATCAAACTTCTAAGCCAACGCAATCAAAAGATACAGCCGTTTATGCCGCAAATTTCCGCAAATTTTCAACTCTCAAGGGAATCAAAACCTACAAGGTAGTTCCCGTGAACGCAGAATCTTGAAATTTGGTATGAAGGTAGGTCTTATAGCACAGATTAAAGAATAGTTGCGAAAACCGTAAATGTGTATGTATGTCTGTATATAGCAGTGACCAATATAAAGTAACCCCACACTGCGTACATTTTGCTTTGGAACAGGGCTCTGCTTACACTGGTTTTAGATATTTATAGGTAATGATACGGAACCCTCGGTGCGCGAGTCCGACTCGCACTTGACCGGTTTTTTATTTATTTACCTACCACCACTCGATATCTCTGAATTTTTTATCGATTAGAGGTAGATCAGCATGCGGTGTACATTGTTTTATTTTGCGTGTAAAAGGTTCTTTCGTCAGCACGTACCTGTTCCATCGGGCAGCTCGGGCACGTAGGTGTTCTCCATCTGCAGCGAGGAGGGCTTCTGGCGCAGCCCGCGCGTCAGCTCGCGCTCGAACACGGCGGCCACGCGGCGCAGCACCGCGCCGCCCACCACCAGCTCCGACAGGCACGCCTCCACCTGCCGCCAACACATCACGTTAACCAGGGGAATACGAATACAGATACACGGCGGACAGCATACCTACGCAGCGCTGATGTCTCCAAGCGCTTCCAACACGAATCCAACGCGAGCTCATTCTATTGGGACTACTCTCGCTAATTCCTTATTACGTTTAGTTAAGAATTAAAAGCGAATTGGAAACAGCAACAATTATAATTCGACACACCTGTAGAATTGTAGATGATTGTAACACTAAAACATTTTGTCCGGGAAAATGCGAAATTCCCGCGGGACAGAAATAAGTGCATTCAACTACGGAGTTGTTTTTTAAAATGATTCAGATTGACATTTTAGAATTTTTTAAATAGGTATGTCACAACAGTTATTTCTATCCCGCGGGAACTTTACACTTTCTCGGGATAGAAGTAGTCTATGTCAATCAAAAACAGAATACGCGTACGAAGTCGCGGGCAACAGCTAGTGGTAATATAAGAAATAATAACAATTAATTATTAGTCTAAAAATGTAATAAACAAAACAAATTTTCAAAACAGCGAGATTTGAATCCAACTATTGAAAAGTAATTTATTTGCACCCAAGCCCTCGTCCAACAAGACTATTCGATACTCTTCTAATATGGCGAAATTATTAATCTGTTTCGTAAACAAATAAGATAAGGTTATCAATGTGTGCGCGAGATCTTCCGCTGTCACCGCTAACTTATTATTTATACAAATAAACATATTACGTAAATTGAAACTCATCTGAAACTCAGTTGACTTGTTACAAATATTACGCCATTACCGGCAAACAGATAACTTTAAAACAACATTGTGTTTTTATTACATAAAAATAAAAAATACCTACGTCAAACTAAAACAACAACGCCATCTATTGGTGTTTGATGATGATGATGATGTGCTCCCGGCCGTTTCCGACCATGGCGACCGCCTCAACTCCTTCCTAGAGTACGACCGTGCGCTCGCATGTGACTTATGTAGCCAATCTTTTTTATAAAAGTTCGCGCGCATTGCGGACATTGGTGTTTATGGGCTTAGCTGACAGTGACGAACCACCTTAAACATGCGACTCAAAAGCAAACGCTCCTGACTAACGATGCGCCCTTGGCAAGCTTCCCGAAGCTGGAAATACAAGCTCTACTTGGTCGCTTCCGGGTTCTTTTTACGGAGTCCCACATCAGCGCGGTAAATAAAAACAGTAAGCTGTTACAAAATGACAGATCACTCCACAAACGTCTCATCGAACACATCGAGGTGCCTCAAGTCAATTAACAGATAATAATTTAAAGTTCCACGTGGACTGTCTCGCGCTTGATGGATGGCGGCGCGTCGATCGATCAGCTAATCGAGTTGCGCGACAATCGTCAATCACCAGCGCCGAGCAATCGGGTAACCGGTGCTAACTACAAATCCAATCAATGTGGAATAATCAGAAACATGTAACAACAGCGACAGCCGAGCAGACGGGGCTGGGCTCGGGGGCCGGAAGGCCGGCACTCGGCGCTGTGGCGACGCCGCGAAAGCCTGCAACTGCAGCCGGGAAATTCCGTAAGCGGTAATGAGTCCGTGGCAATGGGCTACTTTATAAGTAGGTACACGCATGGAGAATCTATCGAAGAATCGACGCATGGAGAATCTTGTAAAAGCTTTATCATAGCCAAGTTTCTTGCGGCGCATTCTTCTTGGCAATGATGGTCTTTCCGAATGCGCTGGTAGTTTCAAAAAGACATTTAAAAGAGCCCTTAGCGGCCAATTTGGAAAAATAAATTTTCATTTTCATTTTCATTTCATCAACTGCTTACTTACATACCTAAATAAGGTCTTAAGTAGGTAATTAAACTTATTTGAGCGATCGTACACTTGTATTTTAACCATAAAACCGTGACAAGCTAGAGTTAACTGGCTTTTTTTTCCCGAAGCGACTTCAATTGAGATTATAAACTTACATCGGAACGGAAATTCCAAAAAGAAAGAAAGTAAACCATCTTTTAAAGATTTCCTTGCTGACTGTGCATTTTGTTGACTATACTTGCACCACCACCCTCCTACAATATTTATGTATACGAGTAAGTCAATCCGACCAAGTAGAAGACTATAGCACGGCTGAAATAAGGTTTTGTACTTCATTTGTAATACCTAATTATGGTTGTGAAAGCGTTTACAGTTGTTAAGACAGCAAAACAATGCGAGTAAGAGGCACACCCTAGTGGCAAATCAGACGTAAACAGATTTTGTCAGTTCGTATCGCCTCTCTTTATCTGTGTGAACTATTGACATACAAGTACGTAGGTACTATCAGCATATTATTACAGCGATCGTCACGTTCCTTAAAGAAGCGACATGTGCTCTCGCCGCGTTATCACCGCGGGAGTGATCTGTGGCCGCTCGTAAAGATTCCGATAAGGAGACGCGTGGCGCGATATTGTTTTGACACAAGTTGTCACTTATTTGCATCGTGCGGCGACATCAGGAGCGAGGTGCAAGTCGGACAACACTACATTATAAAACAAAGTCCTCCGCCGCGTCTGTCCGTCTGTTCGCGATGAACACAAAAACTACTGAATGGATCTACATGAGGTTTTCACCACATATAGAGTTCACGAGAAAGGTTTAGGTAAAGGTTTACTAAAAGGTTTTATGTAAATTGATTGAAATATAACGATACCTAATCGTTGGAAGTGTCGTGAAGAATCAAGCTAACTGGGATACAAATTTTGATTCAGCGCAGACGAAGTCGCGGGCGACAGCTAGTATCTAATACAGTAACATTTAATTAGCCTGGCTTTCTGTGCTGATGCAACTTTCGCCGGGACCTTCGATAAACCTAGATAACTGTTTAATAACAATGATAAGATTGTCATGACAGTTTTGCCGGGTGACTCACGTGCATCGGTTTATTTGCGAAGGATTTCGTGACACAATATTGAGCTTAAAGACACACGAAGGTGGGCTACCAGCTAGTGTGGTTGCTAGTGGTATGCCCACGCCCCGTAAGTGGAGGTAGGGAACGAGCAGTGCGCAGGCGCGCCTCCGCGCGGCGCACGCGGCGCGGCGCATGTCCGCAGCTTTACTACGCAGCGGTCTTACTGTTACATAATAATTGCTTACAGTTACTTATTATACTTTGACCCGCGGCTTCACTTACGTGGAGCTTTACATAAAGCAGTTGAGTTAGGAGTTTTCAAAAACCCATCTTGGTCTTCATTTTAAGTAAGTAGCATGGGTAATTTAATGTGTGCCAAATTTTGTCAAAAACCGTTTACTTAGTTCTTTTTGTATGTATGTATGTAAACTCTTTATTGTGCAAAATAAACACCAAGCATCCAAGACGCTGACAACATTCATACACAATTCAACATTCAATTTAAGAAATCGCAAGTCCCCATCTTTCTACGAGAGCCCGGCTAAGTTTACAACTAAATAGTTTACTAGAGATTACACTACATGTATCTTCACCGAAGTTAGAACCCCCAAGAACAGGTGTCCTTAGGTATCTCTACTTCTCAGAATAATAAAGACGTAATAGTTAAGTAGTTGAGTAATGACATTCCTCCGCAGTGATCTATCAGAACATAAGCCGTGTGCGATAACGCGGCGCAGGAGTCGAGTTATCTCGACAAACGTGGCCGAAGACCAGCCAATGGTTCCCGCTGGCGTATCGCAGGATTACAACTATCAAAAGTATAATCCAACCGTCATTTAAAACGCGATAGAGACGCGCGCGTGGGTGCCGGCGGCGGGTACTCGCGGTACTTTGTTCGACAATTAAATACACTTGTAGAAAATTTTCCATGTATAATCAAAGGTAATAAAGTTAATGCGAAAGTATTAAGAAAACTAAGTATGTTGTGATTGTATTACTTCAAGGTTTCATTACAGAGCGTCTTTGAAACACAACACCAGCCACGTTTTTAGCAAAAGATTTAAGATTTAAAAAGGTCAGGTCAGGTCAAGAGTACGCTAAACCCACGACCATGTTTGAATAGATTGATGAATGTGGATGAAGCGAAAGAGGTATATCAGGATCGTAGCAAGTTGAACCGAGTAGTATCTGCCTATCTCTATAGAACAGAGGCGTGACGTAAAATGAAGCAGTCCATGCAGACAAAAGCGTATTCCGCCACAACGTACCTACACAAATACTCTTGATTATTAGCTGGAGTGGAAAAAATTGTGCAAGTTGAAGTACAGGGGCCTTACCTGTCGTCTTAATGTGATTCAATTCCGACTGAGTTCAGGTTTTAGCTGTAATTTTTAGTATGGATCTGACAGCGAGCGAACCTAAACTGAATCGGAATTGAATTGCATTTAGACGTCATGGTAAGTCCTCAGCTCATCAGCGACGGCCATATAGCACAATCAGCTGTCGCGGCAAATAGCAGCCTGCGCGCGGCGCCGGCGCGGAACTGGTCGCCAATACTTAGCCCTGTTGTTGAAGTCTCACTACACCGCAAATAAGGAGAGTAAGGAGACGTTGTTTCAGTTCCGAAGCAGAACTAAGCTACACTGAACTACTTCATACTGTAGTTAATACTTTTTCCACATCTCGGCCAAGGTTAGTTTAAATTAGAACGAAAATGAACTACGAGTTAAGAGCGGCGAGTAAAAAATCGCACAGAGTCATATTTAAAACTGTTTACTGCTAGATATATGAACATTTACATTATAAATTCGTAAGTAGCAACTAAAATAGAGCTGGGGCCTTACCATGGCGTCTTTGCTTCGTAGAGCGGATTGATCACGTCGCGAGGAAACCTTCTCACGACGAAAACATCCATGGAAAGGTCCTTAGCCGGGATGTTTTGGGGGGACGACGAGGAAGACTCAAACCTCTTGGATGACAAATGTCAGTAGAAACATGAGAGGGCCAGGCCTAAACGAGGACGACGCACAAGAACTACATAAATGGCGGCGCGTGGTTGGAAAAGCGTTCCCGCGTAACGGGATGATGGCGAGGCTAAAGAAGAACAACATAACGATTGGCATCGAGTCTGGGATAAGTGGGTACGCACCTTCAGAGCCTTCGCGGCATCGTCGAGCCTCAGCGGCGGCGGCAGGAACTTGTTCTCCCACTCCTGGTCCTCGGCGTGGCCGTTCAAAGCGTGGCCGTTGGTGAGCTGGTCTCCATCCCTCGCGGAGGTGCCGTTCGTGCCGTTCGTGCCGTTGGTGCCGTTGGTGCCATTGGTGCCGTTGGTGCCGTTGCACACCTTGGCCTCCGGCGCGTGCCCGTTCAGCCACGGCGCGTGCCCGTTAACTGCCGCACTCATAGTGCGCTCTCAGATTAATTTAACTGGAAATATAAAGATTCTACGCTATAAATCCTGAAAGCTTTACCGCTTACGCTTTATCGGTTGTCTGGTAGAGATCGCTATTAAGCGATAAGACCGCCTATTGTCTACTTTGTTCTTTGATTCTGTATTGTTTTGTACTGATTTGTGGTGCTCAATAATTTGTATTGTATTGTGGTATTGCTTTTAAAAGATTTTACTAAACTTACAATGTTCGTAACAGTCGTACCCGTGTGTGTGTACGCAAGTAAGTTGTCGTTTTCAATCTTAATTAATACTCATATTTTGATTGCCAGTGGTCGAATATCGAATTGACATCAAATTTGTTTTGTGTTTTTATTGACTTGAAGTTTATCCGATGACAATATGAGCACAGTCTACAAAAAGTGCTTGCAAAGGGGATTTATTTTTCAAATCAAAACGAACAATGTGAAGACACAAATTCATAATAACTCTTCATTATTTCATTCGGATACTTATATCCAGCATTTACCAGCGTTAATTTATTAAAGTCTTTAAGGGTACATTTAAAAAAATATATAAAATACGAGTGTAATACTTTGTATACCTTATGATATTAAATTCCTAACATAGATTCTAATCTGTAGAGATTAAGAGATAGTAGTATCTCTACTAATAAGTATTATAAATGCGAAAGTAACTCTGTTTGTCTATCTGTGTGTCTGTCTATGTGTCTGTCTGTCTGTCTGTTTGATACCTTTTCACGCTTAAACCGCTAGACCGATTTAGTAGCAATTTGAAGGACATAGGATAGTTTTTATCCCGGAAAATTGTATAGCTCCAGCGGGATAGCAATTCAGCGCAGACGAAGTCGCGGGCAACAGCTACTAATTGGTAAATTGATAATGAATGTATCTCCAAGCGGTGCTGTCCCCCGGGGGAGGCGGGGCGCGCTCGACCTTCACTTGACTCTTCAAAGTCTCAGGAAAAATCAGTGATTAACCCCCGACCCGCTTATCGCATTCAAATTAACAAATATTTTTTTAACTTCCTTATCTCGTGATAATTCCAATAATGGTAAATATTCACCGAAATATTTTATGTAAATATAATTAATTGGCGTTTATGGGCGAGCCGTTATCGCGGAAGGTGAGTTGCTTGACTTTACGGTTGACATTTGCAAGGCGCGGTGCTCCGGAAAATTAATAAGTTAATTTCGGAGGCGCTAACAATTAATTATTATTTAAATAATGAAGCTAAACAAGCCACAAAACTACTACGCAGAACAGATAATAGTGCGATTAGAATATTTGTACACATAGATAAAAAATACACGAAAGATTTAGAAATTTGATGTGGAAGACTGCGGTGAAGAATAGAAATAGAACTTACAAGAGCGTGGGCGAGAGACGCATGCGCATGCGACAGCGGACCAACCCAACGGCCGCGACGCGGACAAAGCTCACTCTGTAATACTCGCCCTATCCTAGGAACTAGGTATCAACTTCATGTTGCCGTGACTACCTAGCTGTCTGTTTCCTGAGTGTGCGTGAGATATGAGGTCTCTGCTGCTCTCACTACGACACGGTCTTAAAATTATACTATTATTTCAACAGGTGGTAGAGTTAGTTTAATAGCATATTGTTTATCATACTTTGAACACAATCAACATAGTTCCTTTTTTCCCTTTGTCAACCACAATTGAAAAATCCTGAAAGATATTTGCATCAGGGGCGTCGGTGAACCCAACCAACCAACCCGCGGCTGACCTAAGTATTCCTCCTACCTAAGGATGACCTAAGGATGACGATCCTCAGCGTATTAATGATCCTAAAAAGTTCGTCTTATCACGTAGTTAGTTTTTTTGTCAATAGCATCGGAGCAGCCGCCATCATCACTGTTTGTGGTACTCATTGAGAGCGGTCGGCCAAACGGCGAGTCAACACGCCGTGTTGATTTATCCGCCACCGATTACTTGTCTTGTCGTCTTCACGATCTACAAAATGATGTCACAAGAATTTATCGAAAACCACCTAAATACCGGTCCGGTACAATTTATCAAAATGATTGTAAGATTTGTATCTGACATGGTAACGAAAATGAAAACAAGTTTTTGTCAACAGATGGTAGACATGATGGGTAACATAACAACTGAAGTTTATCAATTACTAGCTTCTGCCCGCGACTTCGTCTGCGTAGAATTATACATACAAACCTTCCTCTTGAATCACTCTATCTATTAAAAAAACCGCATCAAAATCCGTTGTGTAGTTTTGAAGATATAAGCATACATACGGACACGGGGACAGAAAAAGCGACTTTATTTTATACTATGTAGTGATAGTGATTTTCGTGACGTCTTACGTCATATAAACAGCAATAGTTACCTAACTACTAGTCAGTGACAAGGAACTTCGTCGCAGTTGCTTAGATGTTTGATGAATTGTTATCGTGTCTCGAGATTGTGTCGTTTGCATGCCATATATTCTTGTTCTAGCGACAGTTTCTACATGAGAAAATAACAATACAGCTAATTGTCGCGTTGACTCCGTAAACACAGCCTTTGATGTCTTTAGACTTGCCAACAGTACACATAAACAAAACATTAATATTCACAAAATTACAAGTTATAGCCCATGCTCATGCACCAATAACAGGCATGCGACAGCATTTATCATGTTTGGGGACTTACACTACAAGTAAAACTAACTAACATAAAACAAACAGAGAGACGGCGTCGTGACTTCACGACAGACGAGGGACCGCTGATAATTCCCTTACGCAGATTTTTTTCTGTTGGATATTTTTTACTATACTCGTACCTCAGCTCGGATGACACCTACACCTGAGGTTCTTTGACATTTGTGAACTCAGAATGTGATATTGAAGAAAGCGCAGTGGCCCGTGCGCCTGCGCGCGCGGTCAGTCGGTCCCGCGGTATCCATTGCAGTTATTTAATGTACCATCCACTTCGGTTAAATTTGATTAGAGCCGAGTTGAGTGCATGCCTACATTATGAAATTTCGTCAATACTTAAGTATTTATCTACACTACATTTATCGCCATGGAAAAATTACTTTGAAATAAGATTTGGATCCTAATTATATTAGCCGTCGTCCGCGAACGTTAAGCCGCCGTATCTGGCGATAGCACGCGGTTCTGCGCCGTCAGCGGGCGCGATGGCGGCGCGCGATACCGCCGCGAGATAGTCTATCACATACCCTGATTAAGATAATTTTCATGAACCGACAGGACCTGTGCAGACTGCAGACGACTCGGGTAATGACTTCAAACATGATCTTTTTTACTATATAAAAATAAGTCGGGTTTTCCTTCCTGACGCTATATCTCCAGAACGCACGAACCGATTTCCACGGTTTTGCATTCGTTGGAAAGGTCTCGGGCTCCGTGAGGTTTATAGCACAGAAAATTCAGGAAAAAATTCAACAGAAAACACACGCGGACGAAGTCGCGGGCAACAGCTAGTCTGATATAAAAATAATTCAATAACGGCAAACAGGCCCTGAGTCTAGTGCGGAGGCTGCCGAACAAACATGTTGTAACCTTTTGCATATTATAAATAAAGACTTTTTTACTTTTTTTTTTTATATTTTGCCTGATTACGGCTTCACACAGTTCAATTCAGATCGGTAGAGCCGATGGAGAGGTCATTTCATCTCTCTACTTTATAGTCTTTTAGCTCTGCTTTTCAAAAAGATCATTGCCAGTGGAGGCGGAGATATCTACGGCGATGGCTCTACCAACAAAAGCCTGCAGCTCTATCTGCACTACTGCACACAGATTCTGCAGTTTGACCGTTCCTTATCTCTACAAAGCTTGAACGTACGTATCTTGATTAAAAAACCAAGTGTGGGAAGTCAACAGAGACAATCTCCATCATCAATAGGTATTTATATGCAAAACCAGGCGCGACCTCTCGAGCGAGTACCAAACAGGTACCGGAGCGCGGCATAACTATAGTGGTGCTATTAACTAGCCATGCAGCGCGTGAGCCGCGCGCTGTGTGCACGTAGCGCTGTGTGTATAGTTAGACGGCGGAGGCCTGCGCAGGCGCGGCGGTGACGCGGCGGCGCGCCCGCTGCACTTGTTTACGCGCCGCTATCGTTCGTCGCATGATTTATGTCACAAGTTGCAAGTTATGCGTACTTTCTTAATTCTCTTCATTGCGACACAAATATGAAAAGTAGAGTTTTCATAGAAAAAAATTAGATGGAATTGTCACTAGTCTTCCAGGTAATCCTTGAGCCGTAGACAAAGATCAAGATATTGTCTAGAAAAGAAATACCTACCTACTACTAATAATTACTATATTTTTCCTTGCGCTTATGTCATTGCATAGTTCTTTACTCATTATCTTTTTGTCCACTTGCAATTAAAAATGGTCGGTCGCGTGATGTTGCGAAAATCAGTAATGATCAGAAACAGCGCAGCGATGCCGGAGCAAGCCCGGAGCGCGATGTTTGAACAACTGATTTTTTGAGTCAGTTTTTGTTTTTCACTGTATTGTATATTCCAGTTATGTAAACAACGTTACTATGTAAACAAAGACGCTGCTGTATAATTCAAAATTTGCTTAAACATGAGGGGCTTGAGTTTTCGCGTTTTTACGAGCAAACATCGACGATGGTTTATGGCGATGATTTTCACGCGCACGTGGAATTCAACCTTCGAGGCGAGCCGTGCGTCGCGCAACGCCAGCTAGCTTGAAGTATAAAATTCCAATTGTAGATGCTGTGGCGTGTATACTTGACTAGTTATCTCAGCCAGCGAATGAGGTGCAGGGCCGTGGCATTGCAGAGCTCGGCGGATACATGTCAGTCAGTGTGTCGGCGTCGGCGCTCTCCCTGCGATACGCTATCGCGCCCCGCGACCCGAGATACCAACACGACTCAACGCCCGCCGTTTCGGATTCTGCTGCCGATCCAGTTACAACCGATTTATCGTCGTCTCGAGTGGTTTGTTTGTAGCAGAACCACACGTCAGGTCTGCGATAGCCCGGTGTCGTTCATGGGGATATGATGGTATCGGGAGATCGGGACGGTGCGGCGTCTAGACTGCCTGATGATATCAGCCGAGCGGATCATCGCCACTACAATAAAAAATGACTCAAGGCCAAGTCAATATCCATTGGTCTATGGTTTTTGTGGGCGCCAGTCACGGCGTGACGCATTTCCCACGCGGCCAGAGTGACACTAACGACGTCCAATTTAGCCCGCGATTCCTATCTCCTGCACTTGATGAGTTGAGCGAATCGTTCCACATTTAGCAATGTCTTTATTGATACGAATGCATCGTCGATTGAGGTCGTCCGACGGGCGACGACCGGCGCGCCGACGCCTTACATCAATTGCCGATCGTTGAGAAGCAATCTGAGAGTCGAAGGACAATTAACAAAGCTCGAGTGAATTTGCAGCGCCCCGTGGAGCGCCGCCAAGAATGCAGAGGATGGAGACCACGTGATGTCAACACAGCAGAAGATAGATACGCCCCGCCGCTCCTACACGTGACCCGCGAATAACACGCAACGAAAGCTGTTGGTTCATGTTTTATGTAGGTACCCACTGAATGGTAATGTTTTAGGTATTATGAGCTATGGTCCCCTTATTATGTGTTATTTTGCAGAAATATGATACGCTTAACGAGAGGAAGTCGTGTATTAAATTTAAGTAGTATCATTAAAAACAAATTATAGTTATTGTATACATGCGGTTCCATTCGTTAATCGAGATAATATAGTAGAGTCGGCGGAGAAATATTAAAATAGTCAAAGGGCGAACCGAAAGAAAAATTACATGGCAAGTGGGATCACAAGGATTGTATGATTTCTAAGACTTCGTTACTTAGGTACATACTTACTTGCTTCGATAGTCATCGAGAGATCGTAAAACGAAGAATAATTCGAGAGGCGATTCAAATTCCAATGCAATAGACCAGTTTCAGAATAGTTTTCGCTTTCATTGCCAATAGTGAGAAAAAATAAAGATACGAGGGCAGATTATACCTAACACAAGGAATGTTGACATTGTGATATGAGTAGAGTAGAGATAGGCATTTAGTTATAATTACAATCAGTGTAGGATGCGGAGTTCTCTCGAAGCCGCAAAATCACTCTCGTGTACGTATTGCAGCATCCAGGGCCGTTCTCCCACAACTCATCATTCTAGGAAAGTAAATAATTGCCCAACAGCTTACAATGTTGTTCTATATATGCGGAGTGAGTACTTTGGAACCGGTTTGATTTGGAAACGGCGCCATTTGCGCTTAATTTATTTACATAACTAGTTAATTACCTAAAGTCAAAATTAAAATAGAAGTTTTTATATGAACAAGCACGTAGATAGGGATTGATAGATAGACGGAAAACTTTATTCTTCAACACGACATATACCGAAGTGGGGTGTATATTGGCTCTCGTAAAATTCTTAGTCCTATTTTTTTCTACCACCTATTTGTATTCATAATAATCATTCTTCATAATTTTCCCATTATTTTATTTTGTCTATTATGGTTGCCTGGTAGAGATCGCTCTGTAGCGATAAGGCCGCCTATTGTAACCTTTTAATATTCTGTATACCTTTTTTCTGTTTTGGTTGTTATATGTGGTGTTCAATAAAGAGTTATTGTATTGTATTGTATTATATTTTTTCCTCATACTTTTTTGTTTCATAAATTGTTACTACTATCGTTGGAACTCATAACACTCATTTATCACAATTTTTTTATTCATTACAAGAGCATTTTAGAACACAAACTTTCTTTTATTTTACGATCATTATAATTTTCTGAAAAAACCTAACCTATCCGACTACCTGTTGCCCCGAATAGTCTTGCTATATGAAATATATTTTATAAATTCAAATGATTAGGAGTTTCGATCGTATAAAAAAAAGTGAAAACAAATGTTAGTAGAAATTATGCTGTATGATTAGTGACATTATGAATTCCCATGACTATGAGCTTCGAACGTTAGTACCTATTAAAAAAATATAAAGAGTGATCATTATGATGTAAAATGTTATGAGCAACGTTTTAGGATTTCCGATAATAGGACTAAAAAAGTTATGTGAAAAATACGCTAGGTGCACATCGAAAGAGTAAAAAAATGACGAACTAAAACCCAACTCACTCACGAACTCAGATAACGCATTGTAAATAAAGAGCCATGTGATCAAGTCATTCACAGGCGCTGCCTGCCTAGTGCTGCGACAGCGCCTAATAGTATTTACATGTCACCAGCTGTTGCCCGCGACTCCGTCTGCGGGGAATTCATGTATCGCGCACCCGAGGGAACTATACAATTTTCCACGATGAAAACTATCCATGTCCTTCCGAGGGTCCCAGACTATATCCATGCCAAATTGTATCACCGGTAGATTGAGGAGTTGACGCGTAATAGCGCAACAAAAACAAGCTCACGAATGCATTTGTTTTATTGATAAATATTAGTTAGGCTAGTTTGGATTAAGATCCCACCGCACATTTCAATTCTTAGCGTATCGTGTGCACCCGCAGAGTGCGCGCGCAGCTCTACTGACTCTACCCTGCTCTGCTCCGAACCGTCTCGCGGGAGCTTCGGCTCAGGGTCGGGTGTAAAGCGCCATATCATATGTCGAGTGAAGTCAGAATCCAAATTATAAAGAGCGAGTTTAAGACGTATGCGCAGCCCGGAATGAAAATACTACTAAGACCTCGACAGGCGACAACAGGTCAAAGAAATGTATAACTTATGTTTTAAGTAACACAAATAGCAGCCATCACGCACACTGAGACACAAAATAATTGTTTTCGTAATTAAGAATGCGGCGACGAAAGTTATTGCTAACACCCGTTGTTAATACTTATAACTTAATTAATAGAACCAGAACCAGAATCGCATAAATGCTAAGTGAATCATCTGTGTAGGTACGGTCGGCCAAATCAGTGATCTATCACTGTTCATCCAACTTCCCATCAAATAAATATGTCGCTAAAGTCGAACTTACAAGTTGACAGCCACTTCTATTTTAAGCACATTAGATATAGTATTCCACTGCTGGGCAAAGGCTTCGCCTTCTTTCTGTCACTCGACCTTATCAACATTATTTATTATGTTTTATTATAGGACTTTCCATCTTAGGTTGGCTGACCAAGTATTTGGCTGATGGTACCAACGACCTACCCTAAGTTCATTCCTATGAACTGACAGGACGCGTGTGACCCAGGCGGTGTCGCACGCCGCAAACAATGGAGACGACAGCTCATTCGAACGCCCGCTGTTTGCTGTGCACTCGATTGTTTTCTTTGTCAAGGGCTAAAGTACGTTGCAGCCAAGTGCTGGGAGGAGTGAGAGGGCAAACAACGCGTCATATATGCCGCTAGAAACATACGATACGCAGCGTGACGTCAGGGGTTTGTTTATGCGTGTGCCCACTGGCCACTGCCCACAACAAACAGACTGGGCGCTATAGGTCGATGGTGAAACAAGAGATTGGTTGCCTGCTCTGAAGTTCAATGTCGTTCGGGACCCCTGATTTATTTTCACTTGGAAATCAATACGACATTCACTTGGGAAAATGTTTGTGTCGCGAAACAGCGCTTTTATTAGTTAAACAGTCATGACGGCGCGTTGTGTTTACTGTTCAGGTACTAACACAGGCCGTCTTAATTAGCAAGAACCTCATTCTATCAGGGGTCTGCAATGCTTGGTTGGGTTTTGTACCTACTACGAGTAAGGCAAAAAGCTATGAAATAGATAACGAGAAAAAAGCCGCACAGCTAAAGCATGGATGGATATACGTTCACTACAAGGTTGCAACCGGGGCGAAGCGTTCGTCGGTAATAAAAAATCTATTCTCAGTTTCTATTTTATAGGAAAATTGTATTTCTGGCGCTGACGTAGTCATAATCATAAGTCAATTACACAAATTTCGAAAAGAAGATTAAGCCTTAAAATAGAACCTTATCAAGTAAATTTACTTTCCTCGGGAGTTTTTGAGACAATCTATCATTCCTTGACGTTTATTAGGGTACGTAGTGGCTAAGCGTGTGCGGCCGACTAATTGCGACCAAACAGAAGTAGGTAGCTATTGTTCTGAATCGCCCTGAACCTCCAGGCCTACTCGGAAGTCAGAAATGCGAAGTCAGTTCCGCGCCGTTTCGTTCACACTACCTAACAGTTATTCATAGTAGAGCGAGAGGTATGATACAAATTTCGAATTAGGGAGTAGCCCCTATGCGGCTGCAAACCTCACCTCGCGGGGATGGCTGACGTCGCCGCGTCATGCGTATGAGCATCAACTAAACTAAATAGTGCAATGTGCAATTTGTAAACAACGCGATTCGCGGCGCGGCAGCGTGACGGGGGGGGGGGGGGAGGGAGAGACACGTGCATAAGACAAATACTACAACTCTACATATAAAGACTGTCTTAATATGGTCTCCAACGAATAAAGAAATAATAAAGACTATTTATAAAATGGCCTATCTACTGTGGAGTAGCACATAAACGTTTCCTGCTCTAACCATATTCTGTACGGTCACTGTATGACGTGATTTGATTCGAATTGCGACGAAGTTATAATTCGACAAAAAAAATATAATTGAAGCGGCAATGATTGATAACGTTTACGATATTCCGATACTTGAGGCAAAAACTTTAAGTTTATTCACGTAATGCTGAGATACTATTTATCATCGCGAGTGTGAGTTAATAAAATATTTTTCTTGACGCCAATGTTTGGACTATGTTCGAGTTGAGGTTGCGGCGGCGACCGGTTCGGTTCCGTGCGCCTACAAAGTCTACCAGTTGCTAAATATAGGTGTAAATACCATGACACTTATCATGCTTTATGGTATCGACGGCGAGGTCCGCGGAGGCCTGCGGGCACCAGTAGGCGACAGCACGACCACTTGAACCATTATTAGCAAACATCGTGCAACCTTTTTTACATAATAACATACCAACCCGACGTGAATTACACTGCTTTATGCGCGTAAAGCTATTTAACTTATAAA
Source organism: Pandemis cinnamomeana (assembly GCA_932294345.1). Taxonomy (NCBI): domain Eukaryota; kingdom Metazoa; phylum Arthropoda; class Insecta; order Lepidoptera; family Tortricidae; genus Pandemis; species Pandemis cinnamomeana. Next base: position 9,946,012 of record OW028726.1, on the reverse strand, counting down.
ACATATCCTAATTGATTTTGAGGCCTGTGAAAAGCGTTTTATTTATTCAGATGCGCGACACGAGGGTACGAGCAACATTTTGAGCGAGTGAGCAGCTTCTTGACCCAGCCCCATATTAATAGAATGATCTACCATTTGTCTGCATCAGGTGGTGATTGTGCAGCTTCCGACGTTGCCTAAACGAATATTTATGGGTCGGCGGAGCTAATGCCGCCGTCACGCGCGAGGCCGGACCCAAGAGAACTAGCGTTTCCCCATCTGATTAGATTCTAGACGTGAACTGTCGTGCTGATAGTTTGCTAACTGCGCGATAAAGTCGCAAACGTTATTTGGCACGTGTAGCCACACGGACTCGGAACCAGCTATTCGCGTAATGAGAGCGCACTGCCCGCCGCCGGTATCCGCGGCCACGCCTACGGCGAGCGCCATCAGAATCATAATAAACGCGGGGGCTCGCGCCTAGCAGCGGGATGTAAATATAAACAAGCTGATTTATTGATTTTTGAAGTTAAGGTGTAGGTAGGTAGGTACTTACCTACCTACTAAAGTAAGTAACATCTAGGTAATAGGTAACACGGGGATCGTAGAGGAGGAACGTAGCTCATCGTCAGTACCACCTCAGTACAGATTGAGGGTTTAACCGGCTACCATTTCATTTCAATAATATGCAATACAACACTTGAGTGTTGATGTAATGTTGTTTTAAACTGACGTCAAATGTATTAATTTATTCGACAAGTGTCGGTAGGTAGGTATATAGTTGATTCGCGTGTTAGTGAATTACGTTTCAGGCGTGACAGTTTAAATGACGAGACACTGTTATGTTGTTTCAAGATAACAGTGGGCTTGTTATTTTTAAGACTCTCGAAATGTTAGCGATGATTTATTAGAGAAAAACCGAAGCGCGGAGGCGCGGGCGCCGCCTCTCCGCGCAAATAGAATGGAGCTATTTACGCGGCGCCCGCGCCGGCGTCACACGCCCCTGAATCAAATGATAAAGATAACGTTCGGGAGCCGAATGTTTACGCGCTAAGCCCAATAACTAATTTAATCAAATGTTTTATCACCAGCTAAGTCGAGTTAAGCTTGGCTAGGTGATGAGCTGCGATTATAATTTTAGGAGCTCCGTTTTGTTTTTTTTTTATTTGGAAAAGGAATAAAACTAAAAATACAGAACAAAAGTTTATACCTACTCGGGGTTTCTCCAGCGAAAGAAATCCCTAGTCACGTTAATTTTTCTTCAAAATCTATGCAATATTTTGGGCCAAGTGTTGATGATAGAGCCAGTCAGATTTTCACTGCAAACTGCGACAATCTTTTCGACTTTGATGGATCAAAAAGTGATACAGGGTACTTGCTAAGAAGTTCATACTTTGGTATTATTTTGATTGGATCTGGTGCATGAGGTGCATCCGCTGCAGTGGCCGAGGGCAGCACTGCGCGCGCAGCCCCCGGCCGCGAACAGTCCGGCGACGCGCATTCCGCGGACCCTTAACTAGCCATTATTAATTCCCGCGAGTCGTTTCCATTAAACAAACCGGGCTCATCAAATATTAATTAGCAATCATCGCGAACCGGATCGTCAAAGTCATCATTAATATTTAACGCATACCTAATAAATAGTAATTCAACCGTTTTAGTCAAGTTACCTGAACTATTGACTATTGTTATGTTAAAAATTCCAAAAAGGACCCAGGGAAGTATGCAAGTTTTTCAAAACGCCAAAGTAGCTCAGGATACAGTTTGTTGAAAAACTTTTTGAACTTACACGTGTGTTAGTAGTGTGGTCGCGCGGCAGCGAGTGTGTCGCGGTGGCGGTCGTGCGGCGGCGGCGGCGGCTCGGCGCTCACTGCCTCTTGCCTCACTGCCGCCGGCGCCGCGGCCCGCCGGCCCGCGCGGCCGCGGAGCGCCGCCCGCCGCGATAGCCCCTGACACTGACCCTGCTGCCCCGCCGCTGACGACTCCGCGCACATTGAGAAGACAAGCCGAGAGAATTAAACAATTGAAGTGGAGAACTCCTGTTATGTTAACTATCAAGCATAGTCTAATGGTATGGTGTTGCGTTTCGAGGAGACGGTGAGGCAGGAACCCCCAATTCACCGTTTAAAATGAAGCAGCAAATTAATCCTGCTATCAGCTAGCTTCACAGCTTCCAATAAATAAAGCACCAAGTAACAAAAATTTCCCAAATAAAAATTATATCGCCGGAAACGCCTCACTGGGGAAGGTTATGGGAGGCTGCTGTTAAATCGTCAGTGTTCTATATTTTTTTGGGAATACTTCAGCTGGTGGTGGGGTTAAATTGGGCTGAACCGTTTGTAAAGGTTTTTCTTCGTTTTCTTTCTTTCGGAATTCAATCACCCCCTTGACTCCGTACGTGTCGACCAATGTATGGAAAAACGAAGTATTGATCTGTGAGTATTGATCACTGAATGAGTTGATATGCGTTTTGTTGACACGCCAATGTCCAATGGAGGGCTAGCCTGTAAACGGAAATAAACGATATATTGGTGACGCCGCTGGATATCGACGAGGCTTCTCAAGCTGTTGACACACAATATACCTACCTACCCTTACATACATACATACATACATACCGTCACGCCTCTTTCCCACAGGGGTAGGCAGAGACTACTTTGTTCCACTTGCTACGATCCTGACATACTTCTTTCGCTTCATCCACATTCATCAATCTCTTCATACATGCTCGTCGGTTTCGGGTACTCCTGACCTGACCTTTTTCCAAAACGTCTCCTATTTGGTCTCGAAACGTCCGTCTAGGCCTTCCCCTCCCAACGTTACCATTCACACTCCCCATATAGATCTGTTTAGTTAATCTACTTTCATCCATCCGCTCTACGTGACCAAACCAACTAAGCATACTTTTTTCTATCCTAGTCACTATATCCTCTTTCACACCAGCACGTTCCCTTATCACACTATTCCTTATTCTATCTTTCAGTGATACACCTTCCATACTTCTTAACGCTCTCATTTCTACTGCATTTATTCTACTTTCATGCTTCTTTTGCCATACCCAAGTCTCGCTACCGTACATTAATGTAGGAACGAGCACCCCTCTGTGAACAGCCAGACGCGCCTTCTTTGACACCTTCTCACTGCTCACAAAGGCGCGCAGCGCCCCATTTACCATGTTTCCTGCATTCACTCTTCTTTCAATATCACTTTCACACTTCCCATCTTTCGTAAACGCCGAACCCAGATATACAAACTCTTTTACCTGTTCGACTTTCTTACCCGCAATCACAATCTCACATTCTGTCATACTGTCGTCTTTTTCAAATACCATAACTTTCGTCTTGCTTACATTAACATTCATACCTTTCGATTCCAATGCACCACATAAAATGTTAGCCATCATCTGCAACTCCTCCTCCGACGATGCCAACAACACTTGGTCGTCGGCGTATAGGAGGCATTTGATGGTTACCCCATTCATTCTTAGTCCACAGTCATTCCCTTTCAAATCACTCAGGCATGTATCCATGAATAGGTTGAACAGCCACGGTGACGCAACACATCCTTGTCTAACACCTTTCTCAATGCTAAACCATTCAGTGTACGCCCCGTTTATCCTCACACAAGCACTAGAATCCTCATAGAGAGATTTTAGTGCTCGTATCAGATTACTGTGCACCCCATGCATGGATAATGCTGACCACAATTCATTCCTCATCACTCTGTCGTAAGCCTTCTCCAAGTCAATGAATAAGCAGTATATTTTCTGGCCCTTGGCCATATACTTTTCGGTTACACACCGCAAGGAGAAGACTTGATCCGTGCATCCCATTCCCTTTCTAAAACCCGCTTGTACATCCCATATTTTCTCATCAGTCTCTTTCATAACTCTCTCAATCAGTACCTTTGCATACAGTTTGCCGACAACGCTAAGTAGGCTTATTCCGCGGTAACTTTTGCAGTCTAGTTGTGACCCCTTTCCCTTATACAACGGCACAATCACGGCCTTGCACCAATCCTTCGGTACCCGACCGTTCGTCCAACACAAGTTGAAAAGGTGGCACAACTGACTAGCTACCACGCCTTCACCAGCTCTCAGCATTTCGACAGACACCCTATCATACCCCGCAGACTTTCCTAACTTCATTCTTTTCATGGCGTTCACAATTTCATCCATACTTATCTCATTTTCCTGACTGCTTTCATTCATCTCTCTGGCATGAGCCGGTACGTGCACTAAATCTTCTGCTCTTTCAAACAAACTTTCAAAATATTCCTTCCATCTTTTTAACACACACTCTTCTCCTTTTATAACACTCCCATCCAGCCTACCCTTCGGCTATGCAAATATTTTTCTTTTCGCCCTTACGATACGAGCATATAAATAGAACGGAGGCTTAACTTACTCAAAAAACTAAGGGAGAGAATTCTGGATAAAGTAATGTAAAAGTAAAAAAGTATTTATTTATAATATGCTAAAGGATACAACATATTTTTGTTCGGCAGGCTCCGCACTAGACTCAAGGCCTGTTTTTTTTATGTTAGATAGGCCAGACAAACGAACTAGTGGGTCACCTGATGGTAAATGATCACCACTGTCCATAGACACCCGCAGCGCTTTACGCGATGCTAGTGCGTTGTCGGCCCGTGTGTCGCGGAGACTAGAGACAGTTATAGATAACAGTAAGGGACTAACATAGAAATCTGGAATAATTTGTGTGCGTGAGTAACTATGTGTAGTATGCGAGTGTTAGTGTATTTAATTACAGGCTGTAAGAATATTTTCTGTTTCGTCGTGATTCAAACTCATTAGCCAGCGTTCAGTTTCTTGTTTCAGTTTTTTGCTTGTCAGATTTTTAATGTTTTTTGTGTTTACAGGATTTATTATGGAGAAAAGTTGATCTTATAGTGGGAATTGGTATTTTGTATCTGCGTTGTTTGATAAGGTTAACGAAATCTTTAGAAGAGACAGTAATTTTGTGAATTGTGGTGCTTATCTACTTTTGAAATGAATAATTGAAGTAGGTACCTACTCGTAAGACTTTGGCTGCTTTGTACAGATCATTAAATTTGTAGGGATACTTACACCTATTTACCTACTTACCTATCATAAATAGTAAAATCAAGTTAATATTAGATGTGAACCATCCTCCAATTGGGCTGTTAATTCTCTCAACAGGGTGAACAAATCCTCCGGAGGGGATGTATATGTAAGATAAATATTGAAACAAAAACCATTTAGCTAACTGCTTGCAGGCAGGCAATTGGAACTATAAAAAAATAGCAATTCTCATGTAGTGAAGTTTGCTATTCAGTATTTTATGAACTGCAAATGACAATCGTTTTTGACCGCCCAGTGTGATCTCGGTTTGTGATCCAACTTGTTTTTGGTGTAGGTACCGTTTAGTTTTGTAGTTTAGGAAACAAACAAAATCGTACATCGTTTCATTTCTTGGCACAGACTTCCTCTCACAATGGGAAGGCTTGGGCTGTTTCCTCGCGGGCCCAGTGCTGATCGGGAACTTCACATACCATTGAATTGCCTCGCAGGTGTATGCAATGGAGGTTTCCTCACGATTTTTTTCTTCAACGAAAACTCATGATTGAATGAGATTTTGCACATAGTGCGAGGCCGGGTTCGAACTCGCGAGCCTCGCTTGAGAGGCTTCATGTCCAACCACTAGGCTACCACGCCTTTTAACCGTAAACACAGTACATAATGCAGTGGCATAGCTACCAAGGGACTAGGCGGGGCAGTGCCCCGGGGCCCTCAAGCTCAGAGGGCCCTCGAATCCTTACCAGAAAATCTCGATCGAACTAGGTATTATTATTAAAACGTAACCAGTTTAGATAGTAGTGGGGCCCCATTTTTTTATTTGCACCAGGGCCCTTGGTTACCTAGCTACGCCACTGATTATGTATCTATTTTTATTTCTGTGATTTTATCGATAATCGGTGCGTCCAATCAGGTAAACATTTCCACTGTGGGTGGGCGGCGGGTGCGGGTGGCGGCTGTCGCCGAATCAAACAAATGGTTACAGGGTAGGTATACTCGAGGAGCGTATATAACTCGTATCACAACCTGAGGCACTTGTCGGTCTCCACACTACATTAAATCATTAAATATACTTATTATCTCTATTTACAATTTGTATTCTTCATTAATTAGAATCGCGTCGATAACGCGAGATATCCAGCGCACAAAAAGTAGCGGAGGTCAGAGTGCGGCGCGACCGAAGCTCGCAAAACAATTATTATTACTAGCCATTGGTGTCACACTGCGAGCGGGTACAGTCGACTAAGAAAGAACCAGACACGAGACACCAGATAAAAAAACAATAAGGTTAATTTTCATATTGACTTGTGCGTGACAAGTCTTTAAAATTTTTAGTCCGAGTTCTACTAAAATACTATAACAATAATTTTAACCATAACTCATAGGTTATCATCGATTATGGTTAAAGATATTGTCATAGTAACCTGGTGCGACTCACACAAAACCGTAAATGACAAAGTAATCTCCTGGTCGACTGTACTGCCGAGGGCATAAATATCGATACAGCCAACATGCCAAATATATGTATCACCGACCTTATTTGTTTCTACAGATGTTCCTGACGTCTTGGTAACGTCAAATTTATGCTCTTGACTGTACAATATTTTTTTATCTCACTATTTTATTAAACTATTCTCACAAGTTGCCCGCGGTTTGCGCGCCGGCTGCAGCGGCCCGGGCTCGCTTCAGCGACTATTTGGTCGGACGGCCGCAATCACAATCGCATTCACCGTCTCATCACACCCACCATCTCATACAGTTTCAATGAGAGAAGTGGGAACCCGATTTTTAAAAGCACATCAATCGAAAGATGAAAGTACCATTCTAAAAGCGGCAATTTTTTCACTGAATTTTAAAACCATCTTGCCAACCAATTGAAAACTTAATATGAGCTTTAGCTTCTTTAGCAACAGATTTTTCTTCTCCTTCTCCTTTTTCATAATTGTGTAATTGCCCCAGGCTATGGGTCGTGCTCCACCTAATTTGGTCCACCCGGGAAAAATGCTGTCATTGTTTCGAATCACTGATTATTATTTTAATACAAAAATAAGCAACTAGGTTAGTATAGCTGAAGATACATACCTTCATTTGCCCGAAGGGCAAAATACCAAGAAAAAGGGGCTCCGCCCCTGGACAATCTGTGGGTGGACCACGACCCATAGCTGTAATTGCCCACTGCTATGCATACACTGCTCCAACCCTCCATCCCGACCCGATGTCCGTATCTCTCTTCCAGACTAGTCCCGCTGTCTGCAATTCGGATGGTACTTTCGAGTGACGTGATTTCAAAAAGCAGTCTCCAAGTCGCGCAGGCGCGCCTACTGGCTAACATTCCTCATACGAGTTAACAAAACGAATACCTATTTGACATTCGGATGGCGGCACAATGAAGTGTGGACGGATGGCGGAATCCGTCTTCCTGCGCCACATTTGGTAAACGCCAGTTGTGCGTAATGTGGAGCTAGGAACTTTCGTTTACAATAAGTACCTATATCTGTTCAAAACACAGAAATAATATTTTTTTACAGAAAGTACAATAATATAATCATAATCGAATCTGTGAAACAAACTCAGAATAAACATGAGGTAAAAACATTATATGTAACTATAGTAGGTATACGCTGACTTGCTTAGTCGTAAAAGTTAGAAACCTCTCTGTTCCTTGCGGAGGCAAGTGTCAATATGACAGATAAATAGTTAATTATAACTACACGGGCGAATGTGAATAAGCGCATTAAATAAATAAAACAGGCGCGACTTAGCCTAACATAGGATGGCGTGCGACGCTCCCTCCCCGGCCGCGCACGGAGCCACAGCGACCAGCTACCGCCCCGTGCTCCGACTAATTCGTCCAACCCGGAAGAAACGCTGCCATTATTTTGAATCACTCATTAATATTTTAATACAAAAATAGGTAGGTTAGGCTAGTTCGGTATATTCATTTGCCCGAAGGGCAAAATACCCAGAAAAAGGGGCTCCGCCCATGGGCGGAGCTCCGTCGAAAACCAGGTGGACCAACTGTAGTCGGAGCACGGGCCGGAAGCGGATGCCGCTGCGGGTCACTTCATAGCACGCAAACTCAACCAATATTCACACTCCAAATATTCCAATAGTTAAACATAAATAAAATACAGTCCAGGAGCCACATTTCCGTCAGCACTCGAAGTGGTCAAAAGTTAAAATGAATTTGAAATACGAATAAGAGCACAAAATTACAGCTCTAATGAACTAATCAAAAAGTAATTTGAGCTGTAATTTTGCAGCAACTCGCAGGTTACCACTCTCGCAGCGCTGTCGCGGCGTGGTCCCAAAAATTGGGTCCCAACACTGACATTTCATGATTGTCACTAATAATCACTGCCTTCATTGGCAAAAAAACAATGCAAAACTAAGTAACCAAGGAACTAATAAACTTTATGAGTGTTTATTTTTAATTCTGAAAATGGACGCATTAGAAGGGTGACGGGCGTACGAGGTATAAAATCACGGATACAAAGTTCGCGGACCTACTCGGCTCGGCTCGTGTTACAAATGTAGGACTTACATTAAATCACAATTCAAAACCCTATACACTGCGGCGAGTGCGGGTAAAGCACTGGCTCGCGAAAAGAGAACCCTCAACCAATTCTGTTGGCAGTTCATGCGAATAAGTTCTAAAATCGTTCATTTTATAATTACATTAAGTTAACCAAAAACAAACAAGGCTGCTGGCGGCAGTTGAGTGTGGAACGAATCCCTTTTAGGGATGCGTTCGCCCTCGTGCATTTGTGTTGTCCTGTATTCATTATTTTCATGTGTTTTATGTACAACAATACGTCTGAGCTAAAGCTACAGCGAGCAAAATTAAAACATGTTTGATCGTCGGCTAACTTGTACCCGGTTTTAAAGTCTGTCACCCTTCAAGCAGTCGCAGGTGGCGGGCTGGCGGGCTGGCGGGCTGCGGGCTGGCGGCTAGATGCAGGTGGTCTTGAGGTGCATGGAGAGCAGCCCCTTGGCCACGAACCCGCGGCCGCACAGCAGGCAGGCGTAGGGGCGCGCGCCGCTGTGGTAGCGCTCGTGGATGACCAGCGTGGAGCGCTGGCTGAACGCCTTCCCGCACGACGAGCACACGTGCGGCTTCTCGCCCGAGTGCACGCGCTCGTGCAGCGTCAGGTTGCACTTCTTCACGAAGCCCTTGCCGCACGTCCTGCGCACGAACAAACAGTACCGACATAACACTCAATTTTCGAAATATGTTTGTGCCGTTTCGCTCACATTAAGGCAATAATTGGAGTGGGAGGGACGGTATGATATGAAATGGAATGTCGGAGTAGCCCCCCACCCCTTCCAGTTGCGTCTATACATACCATAGTTAGTGAAATGATCCACTGTTAATAACAATGAAAATAATTGCTACAATATTTAGGCCGCGATTACTCTTGGTGTTTTTTTATTGAATAAAGATGTGTATGGTTTGTTTCATTTAAAATGACGAAAAGTACTTAAAACCGACATCTATTGTTCAATTGTTAACTTCAAGTGGGGTTGTAAAACCATTAGTGTTTAGTCCAAATATACCGTGAACAAACAATCTTGATAGTTTTGATGTTGTTGGCCGGTGTTACACTAGACGACGTGCGTTTCTAAAATAATAATTATATACTGTGTCAATATCACTTTGTACAATTTTTTAATAGTAGGTATAAGACATTTTTACCTGAGTGTTAGCGGCACTGTAATTGTATTTGGAAAACAATACACCTATTATACTTAAAAGGGTCCAGTTCAGGTAATAAACAATAATCAATAGGAGGGGATACTTTCTAGGCTTAAGTGCAATATTTTGTTAGTGTCTAACTGGCTTTCGCTAGTACCTATTAATAATCATATTTTAAACAAAATTTAAAACCTTTCATTTCAAAGATCAAGAAGGGTTGAGCTACAGTACACGTGCCATACTTCGGTCAGTTTTATTACGTCTCTTTGTTATTTTTTCCTTTCATATTCAGCAACAAAAGAAGTTGTAAAATCCCGCGCTAATTGCATTTTCGTCATTTAAAAAGAAACCAACTATACATTGTCAAGTTAGGATAATTTAGATTGAAATCGTCAGGAGTAAATAAAATGAAATGAAATTAAATAATGAATTGAATATCACAAAAATGAAAAAATGTCATGATCACGGGTGTTTGGTCGTCAAATGTAGCAATTGGCGCGGGTGGTAGAGGCATAGATTTTTAACCGCGCGCACATACACACGCACACACATTATTCATTCTTCGTTTAAATCATTGTTAATGATTCTTGATTGATGATTAAATAGCAAATGCTAATAAAAGTCCATCCGTTAAACGCGCCTCTCTTTAAGCCTGTTGGAAGCTGACGTTAGGATTGTAGATAATATTCTTCAGCAGGATGGATTAGTTTGTCTGAACACCCCCGTAATTGTTTTTCAGGAGTTCTTCTTTGACATTGGCCAAATATTTACCAACATTGGTCGACGTTCGAAGAATACGGCCTTAAGTTTGAAACAAAAATTAGACTAAAAAACATTATCGGGAACGTTCAATCAAACTGATCCAGTCTCCTGCTGAAACATAGTAGAATAATAGCAAGAAACGTTTGATGCGATCGCGACTCACTTGCAGACGTTGGGCTTGTAGCCGGCGTGGATGCGCAGGTGGAACTTGAGGTGCTCGCGCGAGGACAGCGCCTTCCCGCACACGGAGCAGAGGAAGTTGCGCTCGCCCGAGTGCGCGCGCAGGTGCCGGCGCAGCGAGTTGAGGTGCGCGAACTCGCGCGCGCACTCCGCGCAGCGCAGCGCCAGCGCCCGCGCCGCCGCCTCGGGGTGCGCGCGCGCGCGGTGCGACAGCAGGTACCTGCGCGCAAACACTACCACTAACTACTTGTAGCGGGGACCGCCAACACGTCCACCCAGCCCGCGAGAGCTAAATACGTACGCGACTCACGTCTACATAATTATATCCTTTACGGGGTAGACGAGCATGAGCAGAGAGATAGTAACGATACCTAAAGGCCACGCTTGACATGATCGTGGGCGTATAGGTGGAAAGGGGAATCAAAATAGTGATGGGTTGCCAGCCATCGCCCAAAACATGATTCCTAAGATTTTCGCCGTTTCCCTCGATGGGCTTTTACGATCGGCGCTGGAACTACGGGTAGAGAACAACTGATACATTATATGTTTCTTCTTTGCTCCCAGACCGGCGTGGAGGGAAATACGCTTGACTTTGGGTAACATTTTGATTACACCGTTTCTTATTACGAGTACAATTGTTTCGCTTAATAAGATGCTATATAACATGATTCCTAAGATGTTTGCCCGTAGTAGAGCGAAATTATATAAAATATTACTTTCAATCTTCCAATAGTCATACCATACCATTGCCGCGGCACGTGACTCTAGGTCATACAACATGTTGAAAATATGCAGTGGCAAAAAATTAAACCTGAAGAAGTTTTAAGTTACCAAGTTATAAAAGAGACAGTAACCCTTTGTTGACAGTAGCCCGCATGCTGCAGTCGGCAATTGCAACTTTGCCGGCCCCTGTCCCCTTGTACTCGTAGGTTATTTTTTTATGTGTACCTACCGATTTTCGTGGATGACGCCTACACTACTGATGATGCTGCGAGACTTCGCAAATGGAACCGATATCTCAGTGTCCAATAAAAAACCTCGTCGTCAATGATCGTCAAAAATAATAGCGAAAACATTGACTATCTTTATTACAGTATAGGTATTGTAAAACTATTCCAGTTGACCAGAGTTTCTAGCGGACGACACGGCACGTGTAGAGTCGAGATAAACTATCGTGTGTCGTTTGAAAAGCATATTTTACCCGACCGCGCGTCGCAAGGAAGGTAATGCGTGTAGCTTATTATTTCCTTATGATGGGCGAAGATAAAGCAGTGTCTTAACTAATCTATGTTTTTGGTATTAAAAATCAAATTTCTCGCTTTAACAGTCCAAATGCTAATTAAATTATTTCCAAAATTATCTTAAGCATTGTAGACATCATTATTGCTCACCACAGGCACTAGTATACTTGGTGAAATGAATGCCAATAAATATGTCCAGCAGATTGTTTGTGTTAAAGTGTGAAAAAACACATTGTAACGCGGAAATATGAAACAATAAATAATCACTACATAGTATAAAACAAAGCCGCTTTCCGCTGTCTGCCCCTATGTATGCTTAGATCTTTGTTTTAGACACGCAACGGATTTTGATGCGGTTTTTTTTAATATGGAGTGATTCAAGAGGAAGGTTTATAATGTACTAGCTGTTGCCCGCAACTTCGTCTGCATAGAATTTGTTTATCGCTATTCCGCGAGAATTACGCAATTTTCCGGGATAAAAAGTAGCCTATGTGTTATTCCCGACTATAATCTATCTATGTTCCAAATTTCATCCAGATCTGTCCAGCCGTTCCGGCGTGAAAGAGTAACAAACATCCAAACATACTCACAAACTTTCACATTTATAATATTAGTAGGATAATTCTACGCAGACAAAGTCGCGGGCAGCAACTAGTTTTCTATATTATTCTAATATTCCCGAGTTTCTCATTAACAGCAGCCAGTAGTCAGTTGTTTTGTATCATCGTTTCACATATCGCCAGCTTTGCAGAAGAAACTTTGAGATTATGTTTACAATGCTCAATTCTGCTGTATTTACTTAATAAAACATACAATGCGGACATTAATAAAACTGTTAATGACATAATCAATTGGTTAAAGGACAACAATTTAAAAGTTAACATAAATAAAACAACATACATACAATTTCGAAACAGGACAGCAAACATTGAAAACATCACGATAACCTACGATAGTCAAAAAATAAAGGAATCAAGCGAAACAAAGTTTTTAGGTCTAATAATAGACAATAATTGTTCCTGGAAACAGCATGTTCAGAGTGTAACCAACAAAATAAACCGCTTTGCTTATGCACTCTGGAGGCTTACAAAAATCTCAAACGAGAAAACAGCATTAAAGGCATACCATGGATACATTGGTTCAGTATTGAGATACGGTATATTATTGTGGGGAAATTCAGTGGACATTAACAGAATATTTGTTGGACAAAAACAATGCATTCGTGGTATTTGTGATGTCCCCCCTCTAACGTCTGGCAAACCACTTTTTAAAAAACTTAATCTTTTAACGGTTCCTTGTCTATACATTTTTGAAATATGTAACTTTGTAAAAACTTATCCCAACCACTTTAAAAGAAAAAACCAGGTGTGTCACTTCAATACTCGATTCCCAGACAGACTCCTTTACCCAAAAACTAACACACACTTGTATCGTCGAAATTGTTATCCAATGGCAATACGTATTTTCAATAAGCTGCCCGAGAGTATAAGTCAGTTGCCCCGATGTCAATTTAGAATGAAGTTATTTCAGTGGTTGAAAGAAAAAACATTCTATTCAATTAAGGAATTCCTGAGTTCCTAGTTAACCACTTATTAATGGTAATAATGCTTTGACATATTTTAATTTATTTATGTTATTTTTCCGGACGATCTTTTTGTGAACTCTTTGTAACAATGTAATAATGGACAATTGTAATAATGGATATATATTATAAGCGATCATAACTATTACCACTAATCACAATAGGCAAAAGATTAATGATGGCTCACGTGACCTTGATAAAGAAAGATTCTGGAGACGTCCGTCTGCCGCAAGCGCCACGATGTCAATGCCAGGCCAGGCGATGACTCTGTCCGCTCGCCTACCCTACCGCTAGCTAGGTAGGCAGGTACGGATGGTGACAGTGACAGTTAAAGGTGGCGCCAGACGGATAGCGCTTACAGTATTTTGTTAACATACGTACCTATTAACATTGAAACTTATTAATTATGTATAATTTTAGTTAACTATTTTAATTTCAATAATCTATTTAATTTTATTTAATATTTAATTTTACTAATTTAACTCTGTAGATTAGTATAAGAAAATGTTTGCATGCCAATATTCTGGCTAGACATGTCAGCGCACTGTAATACTATTTTTAAGACACTATCTTTTACTTACCATGTCTAAAGCAAAATAAATTATTTCATTTCATTTCATTTCATTTCATTTCATTTCATTTCATAATTACCTAGTGAATTACGGATAAATATCTAATCGTTGCTTCTTGTCGAGTGTTTACTTCAGTTCCATGATGTAGAAATCTCTACAAAAAGCTTACATAACTTACTTCATGTCATGTTTGTTTTATCATAAGAACTATAATATTATTGACCGCAAGTGACCGAGATAACGGCGGCGAGGTCTAGTCAGGATGTTTCCTATTCGGTAACTTTTAACTTTTCTGATTGGACAACGTTTTCGATATCTTTTGCTTCAAAAACAACTTCCCGAATGTTTACAACTACAATAGGATAGCAAGCGTTATTTGTCGAGTATGAAACGTTACAGACAAACATTTAACTATGTACAATCGTTTAAGCTACAGACTATTATTGTTTTTGTTATTGGTATGGATTTCCCGAAAGCATCCGATCACAGTTCCACGGGGCGTTTGGAACGCTCAAATGTAAAGTTTAATACATGACACCATAAAGTTGAGAAAATTTACATCAGCATGCTCGTACCTACATAGTTTAGCATTTTGATATATGTACACTTATTATGACGAATAATTTCACCTCTATCCACATTAGAAGCCCAAAAAGTCAGGCTTTATCGTGCGGTAACGACTAAAATAATCATCGATCAAGAAAATCTACAATTGAACTGTGCATTTATAACTACCGTCAAACACTCCAACTTTGCCCACTTTTTAGACAAAAACTGAATTTTTTCAAGTTTTTTGTATGAAACCCCGGACACATTTCTGTATCTGTGGCAACTCTGAGATCGTGTGTATGCACTGATTTATCAAAATCTAAAATTAGTAGTAGCTTTCTTTATCATATCACCAATCAAGAGGGCGGGCAAAATAATCTGAACTTTTAGCCAACATTGCCCACGTAGATTTTTAGCGAATTATGGACCTTATACAGATGATATCAACACCAATGAAAGTATTTTGGCAATGAAGGCGATCGACCTAAAAAATAATTCAATATCATTCATACTTTCCTAATAAAATGTGTGGGCAATGTTAGCCTGTCATTTTTCCTCTTCTCCATACAAATGGCATGTAACGATTTAAAAGTATTAGGGTTGTCAAATTTGGATTTTAAAAAAATAAAATTAATCACCACAAAGTCGGTAAGTAGGTAAGTATTAAAACAGTTTCTAAGACGCAAATTTGTTTATTACATTGCGGCGTGCGGTGGATCAGTTGACATCGTTAGCCTCGCGATGTAATGCTACTGGAACAATTTTACTGGACTAATGTGAACCAGGCATAAGGTCCCTTTTGCTAGGAAACTTCACATTTTTCTCGGGATAAAATATTTTTTTCTACTTACCAATCTACCTACTTGAAACTTTAAAAAAAACATACTTTGTCTTGAGAACCTCCTCCTTTTTTTGAAGTCGGTTAGAAAAAAAGAAAAGGTGCCAACCCTAAGCGTTTTTTGCTGGCGGGCAATGTTGACAAACATACAGCTAAACTTCACTGGGTAATTTTGCCCATCATGATAACTTTTGTTATATATGAGTTACAGTAACGAAACAATCATCAAAATACTCGGCACATCGTTTTGCATTACAAACAATCGATAAAATTGACTTGTGTATTCCCCATGACGCACAATTGACTACTAAATTTCGTCAGTAATTGGCCCGCAAAAATACACTCCGTACTCGACAAGCGCCAACAGGTTACTGGATGAAGTCAGGAGCGCACGCGCTACTCTGTGTTGCCACAGGTATAGTTTATTATCTACCAATGTCATGAATGTTGCCATAATTCTGTAACTTTTTTTATTATTAGTAGATTTCCTTAGAAATTGTGTTTTGGGCAAAGTATACCCTGGTGGCAAAGTTGGAGTGTTTGACGGTAGCTTTTAGTTTAGATAAGTCATGCTAATGTTTTGTAGGATTTTCAATCAGCAAATCATTTCGAATTCTCGAGTTCACCCACTCAAACCTCGGTACGTCTACCTCGTCTTTTTGGTGTTTAATAATTAATATTTGTATCGTCTCTTCCATGCTGGTCTGAGAGTAAAGAAAACACATAGAATGTACCAGTTGCTTCTCTTCCCGCGCATGGTAAAAGCCCATCGAGGGAATGAGTGAAAATCTTAGGAATCATGTTATAGGCGATGCGGCTAGCAACCCATCCCCTTTCCACCTGTACGCCCACAATAATGCTAAACGTGGCCTTTATGTCTTGTTACCTTAGGCTCTGTCTACCCCGTAAGGGATAAAGACGTCATTTATGTATGTATGACGTATGTATGTATTTGTATAGTATGTCGCTGCAATTTGAGTTACAGCAGTTCAACGTCCATCGTTTTGAAGATTGATTCTGGCCGTCTATCCGAAAGACAGGACAGGCCGGCCGGGGCACTGACCTCATGTAGACGAAGGACTCGGGGCACAGGTCGCAGACGAAGCGCTTCCCGGGCGCGCCGCCCGCCGCGCCCTCCTCCGCCTTGTGCGTCAGCCCTGCAACACGCCGCGCGGTCAGCACCGGCCCGCGGCTAGCACGAGGCGCGAGAGCTGTCGCGCGCGAGATACACCCGTTCCTTTCTAGAACGAACAGTAAGAAAAAGACAGCTCTCGCGCGCACTCGTGCTAGCTGCGTGGCGGCCGGCTCGGACAGTATCCGATGTCACGATGGAATATAGGTACCAATATTACGAAATTTTCACAAAAGTTAAAGCAGAATTTTATTGAAACTATCTAATTTGTGTATGGGAATTGAAACTTGTAAAATTTACCAAAAATTTTCGAGAATTCTTGGAAAGTTTCAGTAACTCGCCCATCTGTAGGTAAGGTACTTTAGGACCGTATATCTTTGGGAGTTCCATTCCGGACAACAACGTATAAAAAATGTATACGCTCGCTCTTCATGCATTTCAACGTTTTCTCTCCTTCGATCCAGGTGTGTAAACAGTATGTGTGCGTGTGTGTGTGCGTGTACCGTGCTTGAGGATCTGGTGGTGGTCGCGGAAGGTCTTCTCGCAGCGCGCGCAGCGGTAGGGGCGGCGGTCGCGCTCCCAGTGCCGCGCCCAGTGCGCCGCCCACGCGCCCGCCTCCAGCGCCTGCGCACACAACAACCGTCAGCACCAGAGCAGCGGGACACTGCGCGTGCAGCTGAGCTCCCCCCCCCCCCCCTGCACGCCTCTGGACCACGAGAGGGGCGTTGCCGCACTTCTTTCTTGGCCCAGACGTTACGATTACGCGCCTGCACGGAACACGAGCTAAAGAGTTTGGGCCTGGCCGTGTACTTGCACCCGGTTCCTTTTTTACCCATCCCAAAAAGTGCTCATATGTATGTAAATAAATATTTTAGGACACCATACTTGACGACTCTGGATGCATGCGATCCACGCACCCTTCCCTTACCGCAAGTAGGCGGACACAATCACGAAGCGCGGACTAATCGCATGCAAGTATTGTCTGTGTGAGTGACAGGTGTCACGTTTGCATTGCTGTTAGTTTATGTGCGTAAGTGGAATGACAATCGAAGCGGCAACTGTTAGGGAATTACGCTTCTTGACTTATTCGTAGTATGCAGACGAAGTTGCGGGCAACACAACAGCTAATTTTTTTATAAACGCTAGTTAACTTTCTGTTAGCTAAACCGTAACATTCTAGAACGATGTTGACCGTCACATACTTAATCTATTTCTATCCATATAAATAAAAATGAATCAACGAAACGTATATGTATACGCATACGCGCATAACATAGGACGATTGCACCAAATTTGATAACTATTTTCTTATTGTATTCTTTATTGCCAGGACAAGATAATACAAAAACGAAAAAAAGAAAAAGACTAAAACGGGGCGAATCCGCGGGCAGCAGTTAGTATAAAATAATTCTATTCAGCACGAGGGACACACTTATGCAGCCATATAGCTCTGTCCCTTACGCTGAATATAACTTAGTACGCATTAAGCTATAGTGGTAACCCGCCAGAACCCATTCGATGCACTATCTAACCTACCTCTTGTAATCACTCCTGTCTTTTTATCCGGGTCGCGTCGCGTCTAGGCATAAAGCGATCCTTCTGCGGACGTCACGAGGCACGTATCATGCCGTCCCCCTCACGCTCATATTTAGGACTATTACTCGAAACGAACTTGTAATTTCGAATTTCGGAGTTAATACTTTACCTGACCTTACCTTACTTATGAGCTTATTGTCCGGACGGAGCAATGGCGGTTCGGGTCTCGACAGTGTACAAAGGCGTATCGTAGCGCGCGGGCGGGACGGCTACGGTATTAGTACGAGACGGTGCGGAGTCGTCAGCTGGCGAGCCCCACAGCACGCCGCAGGGCTTCGTGCGGAGTGGCCGAACCTTGGAGCAGCCTCCGCCTCCGCCTGCTGCCTGTATCACGCACACACACACAGCGCGTACCTTGGAGCAGCGCGGGCAGCGCAGCGGGCGCGCGTCGGGCGGCGGCGGCGCGGCCGGCAGCGGCCCCGGCGCCTCCGCCTCCGCGCCGTGCTGCCTGCAAGCACACACACACACAGCGCGTACCTTGGAGCAGCGCGGGCAGCGCAGCGGGCGCGCGTCCGGCGGCGGCGGCGCGGCCGGCAGCGGCCCCGGCGCCTCCGCCTCCGCGCCGTGCTGCCTGCAAGCACACACACACACAGCGCGTACCTTGGAGCAGCGCGGGCAGCGCAGCGGGCGCGCGTCGGGCGGCGGCGGCGCGGCCGGCAGCGGCCCCGGCGCCTCCGCCTCCGCGCCGTGCTGCCTGCAAGCACACACACACACAGCGCGTACCTTGGAGCAGCGCGGGCAGCGCAGCGGGCGCGCGTCGGGCGGCGGCGGCGCGGCCGGCAGCGGCCCCGGCGCCTCCGCCTCCGCGCCGTGCTGCCTGCAAGCACACACACACACAGCGCGTACCTTGGAGCAGCGCGGGCAGCGCAGCGGGCGCGCGTCGGGCGGCGGCGGCGCGGCCGGCAGCGGCCCCGGCGCCTCCGCCTCCGCGCCGTGCTGCCTGCAAGCACACACACACACAGCGCGTACCTTGGAGCAGCGCGGGCAGCGCAGCGGGCGCGCGTCGGGCGGCGGCGGCGCGGCCGGCAGCGGCCCCGGCGCCTCCGCCTCCGCGCCGTGCTGCCTGCAAGCACACACACACACAGCGCGTACCTTGGAGCAGCGCGGGCAGCGCAGCGGGCGCGCGTCGGGCGGCGGCGGCGCGGCCGGCAGCGGCCCCGGCGCCTCCGCCTCCGCGCCGTGCTGCCTGCAAGCACACACACACACAGCGCGTACCTTGGAGCAGCGCGGGCAGCGCAGCGGGCGCGCGTCGGGCGGCGGCGGCGCGGCCGGCAGCGGCCCCGGCGCCTCCGCCTCCGCGCCGTGCTGCCTGCAAGCACACACACACACAGCGCGTACCTTGGAGCAGCGCGGGCAGCGCAGCGGGCGCGCGTCGGGCGGCGGCGGCGCGGCCGGCAGCGGCCCCGGCGCCTCCGCCTCCGCGCCGTGCTGCCTGCAAGCACACACACACACAGCGCGTACCTTGGAGCAGCGCGGGCAGCGCAGCGGGCGCGCGTCCGGCGGCGGCGGCGCGGCCGGCAGCGGCCCCGGCGCCTCCGCCTCCGCGCCGTGCTGCCTGCAAGCACACACACACACAGCGCGTACCTTGGAGCAGCGCGGGCAGCGCAGCGGGCGCGCGTCGGGCGGCGGCGGCGCGGCCGGCAGCGGCCCCGGCGCCTCCGCCTCCGCGCCGTGCTGCCTGCAACGCACACACACACTACAGTTACACACACTCCAATAGCTACGTTATTGCATACAGGTACCGAGACAGTGGTCAGAATCATCATCTCACTGTATAAAAAAGGAGATCCAGAAGATGTAATCTGTATAAACTTTTTGCAACAATAATAGAAAAAGGAATAAGCATTACGTTGGAAAAACATCAACCACTAGAACGAGCGGGCTTCAGAAGGGGTGTTTCAACAGTAGACCACATACACACAGTCGAGCAAATCATAGAGAAACATTAAGAATATAATATACCACTATACATTGCATACATAGACTATAAGAAGGCTTTCAACTCAATATTACATGTCACTTGGAAAACACTACTTGAGCAAAGAGTATAAAATGCATACCATTAAAAACATCTACAAGAATAACACCAGTTACACCAGCAAAATATAAATACAGAAGATAAACCAGTCAAAAATTTGAAGTAGAACAAAGATTATAGATTCACTTGGCCAGACCAAGAAACTTAAATGGAAATGGGCTGGCCATGTTGCCAGACTACACGATGGGAGATGGACATCTCCAACAGCCAGGAGGGGTCTAGTTGGGAAAAGGAAGAGAGGTCGCCCACTGGCTCGCTGGGCTGACGACATAGCAGAGGCAGCAGGGAAAATGGGTTTGTAAGGCCCAAGAGAGAACTTCATGGACGTCTCTGGAAGAGGCATTTACCTCATAGGATGGTTCTGGTGTGAATTTACTTCTATTATTATTATTTTATTATTAACTAGCGACCCGCCCCGGCTTCGCACGGTATATTATGCATGTATTATACATATAAACCTTCCTCTTGAACCACTCTATCTATTAAAAAAACCGCATCAAAATCCGTTGCGTAGTTTTAAAGATTTAAGCATACATAGGGATATAGGGACAGAGAAAGCAACTTTGTTTTATACTATGTACCTAGTGATGATGTAGTGATTTCCTTTTTTAACACTAAATGCTTTTTTTCTTTTTTAACTAGTTCAATATATCTAGCATGTAAGTTGTAAATTGTAATCCAGAGATAAAAGGCTTTTTATTTATTATTGCAGTGAACCATACATAGCCGATTGCCAGACGAGTGAGCGTTAGAAGGCCGAGCAAATGCGACGCCTTATTCTACCCGAGTCAGACGATCGCCCCACCGCAGAGCTTTATGTTTTCTCATAAACATAATCGTATCACGAAAAAAAAAAAATACCCATAAGAAAATTTAAAAATATTTGATGTCATTTGGCCCGTATTCGTTTAGCAGAATATTATACCATAATTTACAATGCGATTGATAAGCCTCACCTTAGATTAAATTATATAATCAGGCGTTAGTTTGCCTTTGCCTTTTCGCTGAACAAAAAACATACCTTGCTACTGCAGTACTAATTTCATCTTAGATTACCTGTAATGCTGCAGCATCTCCCCGCGACTGTAGCACTGCGCGAAGCATATGCAGCAGTCGTACTTGTCCTCGGAGGGCTCCTGCTTGATGAGCAGGCTGCCTGCGCCCAGCTCGGGCAGCTCGGGCAGCTCAGGCAGGGCGGGCAGCGCGGGGCTGGCGGCGCGCGCGCGGCGCATGCGCGCAGGCCGCACCATCGTGCCCGGTGGCAGAGCATTCAACAATAAGTCCCATTCTTTCAATTCTTTCTTTCGCTTCTTTCCTTGTTTGCTTTCCGTCACTCCATTTGTCATCTCCTTTTTTTCACCCTTCTTCTTTTTCCTCTTGAGGTTGATGAGCGACACGTCTTCACTGTTATCGGAGGGTATGTCCCCGTCAATGTTGTCATACATGGTGTAATCAGTGGTGTCTTCGGTCTTGACCTGGACCAGGGGTTTGGTCTCCTCTTTGACCTCCAGTTCGGGTTTGCTGAGGCATTCATCAAATGTTTCCGTTTGAGTGCCTCGCTCACTGTGACTGGCTGCGGGTGGAGAGTGGATGTCATCCTTGATTTGCCGTTCATCGCTTAAGTCTCTATTCAGCTCTGACGATAAGAAGATACTGCGTAGCCTGGAAATTAAAACAAAGAAAAGTTGTAACAAAGGTGTTCACATATTTTACTCACATCCCAACATTTTCACTTTGTACCATCATGTCTCATAAATGTAGCAATTTATATAAACATAAACACATAGCTCCTTGGCAGCTGCAGTAGCTGCAGCGGAGGCCTTACCCATTGCGAGGCCCCGAGCGGCAGGTCTTTGCGAGGCCCTTTGTCCTACCAAAAAGTACCTATGTGATGCGAAAGTAGGTCTGGTTGTTTGGTAGGTATTTGTTATGTTTGACAAGAAATGCTAGTTATACAAATAAATAAAATTTGAGTTTTAAAATATTTTAGTTACATTGAAAGATTTACAAAATTAACAAATACAGAGATGATAAATTTTAAAATTGATGTTGCGGCTTTTACTATGACTAAAATTATTATTAATAAATAATTAAGCATAAAAATCAAGTTTTAATTTTAAAAAAGAGAGGCCCCAGGCCATTGCCCTGTTCGCCACCCCCTAAGGCCGCCACTGAGCAGCTGATGGTAGCTGTATAGCAGCAACCTAGAAACAAGTCACATAATAAAAACAGGTATTGCTTTTCTTTTCAGCTGACTACTTTTAACTAAACAAAATAAAAAGAAAAGGAATAATATTTTTCCAAAACATCACTTCTATGTCAGACACTGTCTTATATAAATTTAAAAGGTACTAGTGTGTGTACCTGTACAGTGCGCCAAAGTTTACCAAATAAAAAGTCCCTAGCTCCAGTGATTAAAGAAAACTAGAAAAGGCTCATACCAAGTGACAAGTAAGAAAATAGCTAACATTCAGGAGCAGTATGAGGGTGGTAGAGGCTGCCAAGACGGTGACGGAGACCAATAAGGAAATACAAAACCCGTGGGGGGTGGTAGAGGCCAAAGGAGACCGGAGGCTCACCTGCTCTGCACCTCAATAGCCTCGTTGCAGAACTGGTACATGTCATTGACGCGGCAGCTGCAGCGGTCGCACACGCGCTGCGGCAGCCCGTCCCCGCGCGCCACCTGCACAGACTCAGCATCACAAACCTCATAGGTTATCACCAACAAAATAACACTAACCCATCGCCGTCACACTATTTACCTTGATTGGCAAGTACAAAGACATTTTCAAGTACAGGGCGTTCTCCTCGTTGTATATGTGATTATTCACGAATTTTGTAGAGCAGCATAATCGACAAACACCATCCATTGTTTATTATAAAAATATAAGCGACCCGCAATGTTTATTCCTTCGAAAAGAAAGTGACAGATAGCACGGCCATTTGTCAAATATTGACCTTCAACGGGTAGTGCTGCCAGCATAAGCACGGGTATTAAGCGAGACCCAAATTTCTATTGCTTGCGTACTATCCACTAGTGTATAGTGTGTTAGATATAACAAGTAGGAGGAGATGGCGGCGCGACGATGGGACGCTGCGCCAAACTTTTGATTAATGAACAGAATGTTTGTGAAGTTCAACTCGAATAACAAAATATTCATGAGATTGTTAACTTGCACTTAAATAAATTCGAATTTAATTCATGGATGGAGGCATATTGACGGTTAACAGCTGCTTAACTATTACCCGACTGCGTCACAATGAGAGTTATGTGTTTTTCATGCGTCACTATGAAAACTAATATAACTAATAGAGAGAGATTTTTGTCATTTTGATTGCTTTGAATTTAGTGTTTAACCCTACTAAGCTCAATTAGCTACACTTGAAATATGTAACAAAAAAGTAACCAAATCTTGTTAGACTTGCGTTTATAAATGGATTCGAACTTATTTATTTCCGTCGATCTCAGTTGATTCCTGTCACCTGACTCTAGTCTATTTATTATTTGTGCAATAATCTTATAAAACAAAATACGCATAGTGTAACTTCCTGAAAGTGAGTAGTTTTGCACGATAGCCCGCGATAAAGGCGTCGACTACCACTTATCTTTATCTTTATCGTGCGCCTTCAACAAATAAAGTGTAAAACGAGATAAGGGCAAGGTACCTTTGTGACTGATGTGATGCCAGCGTTCAATCCTCACATTCTAACCAATAATTTATTCGTGATTGTATAATAAATGCCAATAAAAGTATCCCTACAATTACACTTTTATTCTTATGTAATTTCTTTTGCTGATAACAAACAGGTGTACAATGTCAAGTTAATTAAGTTATCTTTCTGGTTATACTTACAACGGTTAGGTGCTTATGACTATCCTGGAGAGTGAACCTAACCACTTTGGTGCAATAGTAATAAGCATGCATGGTCAAGCTAATCATAAAATATCATGGAGTTCTTCTTCTAATCAAGTTCACACTTCAGACAAGCTCTAGCTTTGAAAGTATTAGTTTGCAATACAGCTACATTGCGGGTTGTTTGCCGGTTTATAACGTTATGCTCATTTACAATACAATACAACAATACTAATACTGTTAATTGAACACCACAAATCAGTACAAAACAATACAGAAACAAAGAACAACAAACAAAAAAAATATTATTTTGTTTCTATCGAAAAGGTTAAGAGGGTTTTTGGAGCTCTTCGAATGTTGGTCCACTTCTGATGCTGACTTTTAAAACCAGACAAGATGTGGAGTTGAATTTTCATTGGAAACCGATGCTTACCATGCCATACATAAATCACGTTTTTATCTTATACGAGGTAAACAGAGCCTAGCTAGCATATAAAAGTCAAAAATAATTAAAAAATTAAGCTAAAAAATCCATTTAATAAGGTACTTAATGTTTTTGTTCAATGATTAGGTTTTAATTTGTTCATCTTTTGTTTATTTCACTTTATAATCGTCTTCGAAAAAAGAGACAGTTCCAAATTTGACTGCCTGCCCGTCAATATCCCCACCGTCACAAACAAGTCATGACCTGATTTCGATGAATCTTTTTTCATTCGATAGAATATATTACAAATTTGATTAAATCGGTCAAATATATTAACCGATCATTTATCACCACCATTTACAGATTCTATCAAATAACCATTTATGATCAAGAATCTTTAAAGAGATTGCTGAGCGAAAGCTATGATTAAAGCTTGACTCTCATATTGTATCATGATAACTGGTGGCGCCACGCTGCCGTGTCCAAGGACGCGGACCAGACTAGCTGTAGCTGGCCAAAACCCTCCTGATGCCACGTGGTTTCGCATGCGGCCGCGGCACGTAGTAACGCGCATTGTCAGTGTATTAGAAAAGTTCACCTGTCAAAACAAAAGTGACTTCAAAATACGCTCCCAAAATTACCAGCTTCATCCTAAATCTTCGCAGCAAATTAATTATATAGAGATAAAGCGGCGCAATGTGCGACAGTTACACCATCCGCAGCAGCATCGCCAGTTGGGCAGGACGGCGGTGAAGTAAGTTGAGCCCGCCCAATACATTCACTTCGGCTAGGACCGCACCAATGACGTAACGTGGTTTATAACTAAAGTTGCTAGCCGATCAGTGACTCTGCCCATCTATTTATTTAATAATTCTTACATTGTAATGTCATGTACAATATAATTAAAAGATGTTACAAAATGATTGGTCGGTCCATCTTCACTTAGCTTTAAAGGGTGTGCAATAGCGCACCCTAGATCACTTACGGCAGGTTTTTTATTTCACCTGTGCATAAAACATGCTCAACAAATCGTACCCAGCATTAGTTCAGTCATCTTCAAGTATGTTGGTATTTATTCTAGAATCGTTTAATTCCTGATCTAAGGTAGTTCCGCTGGAAGTTTCAAAAATTATGACTCATTATCATCACTTTGCTTGGTTTATTTTTTGGTACTTTTTCTAAAAATGAAACCTAGCTAGATCAATTTAACGCCCACAAAACCCCCTGCATACCAAATTACATGAAAATCGTTGGAGCCATTTCCGAGATTCATAATATATATGTTTATATACGATTATATACAAGAATAAATTGCTCGTTTAAAGGTATTAGATCAGATATTAGGTAGATAATTTTCCTGGTCAGGCAATGAGGTGCACATTTTGTGTGAAAAATTCACCATGCAGCTAAATATTAAAGTCAAACCAGAAAATAACTGTGTAGCTACTATAGATACTCCAATGGCCACAATATCGTCTGGAAAAAAAATAGCTTGGTTGCTCACAAACAATAATTATAGTATTTTTCAAGTAAACAAATATTGTCAAGTTTTCGTTAGTTTTAACAAACTTAATGAAACATACATTACTCGTACCCATTTGATTTTCAGTAGCCTAGATGGTTGCCTTACGACATGTAATGTTTGTTTATGAAAACATCCACTGCTTTCTATACACAGTCTTACATTATTGGATTAGGTGTGTGATAGAACACTCCTGTGAAGGTTTTTATTGTCATTTTTTATTTAAAACTCAGTCACTGTGTGGGAACGTGTGGAAACTTTTGCCAATCACAACAGAAACATTCTGGAAAGTATTTCCAGGATTTTTCAACGACGTTAACTCAACCACCTGCCAAATTATTCCGGATACAGTTTAGTTTTGTACATCATTTATACCTAACCGATTTATTACAATCTCCGTTATTAATACATTTCCACACGAAAATATTCCTGCCATTTTCGTGTGAAAAATTATCAGGAACCTGTTTTACCGATAAGAAAGCTGAAATATAGGCTCAGGTGTGGCGGCTATCACTGATAGCGTGGGTCATCGATACTTCGGCCACGCCTAACTTACGAAATTTTGGTGGTTTTCAACTGTGAATCACTTCTATGAGAGTATTATTAATATGTATCTCAGCTTCACTACGTCTAGCCTTCCTAGCGTTTCAAGCCTCATATTAAGCTTTTTATATTTGTATAATTCGTAGGGGATGGTTGGGATGGAGGCTGGGGTCCAGCCAGATATGTCCATATGGGTAACGTCAGCAGTTGCACCCCTTCTGATGGATGTCGGGAGGCAGTTTTGGCTATCGTTTTTGTAGGTACCACTAAAAAATTACAAGTAGCTGATGGTGCTGATACAATCGGTGTGACGCTGACTGCGCGATGCCAGTAGACTCTGTCTCTGTCCCCGAAGCAGGTCAACGCAAGAAACCTTGAAACATTTGATAAACACAAGATGAAAATCGATTTCCCGAACTTGAGAGTCAACTTTGCAATTGAGTAAAACAAGCGGCACATACGCTCACTTCACGCCGGTGAACTCTGGCTTAACTTTAACCCACATAACAAAGTTGAATGTAAACACAATACGGCAGAAGTTTCCGAAGTTCCAGTTCACGGCCGCGAGGCGCCGGGCCGGCCCCCGGCGGCCTCCTGCCCCGGCTCCTGCCTCCGCCCCCGCACCGCGCACCCCCGCCGCCCCGCCGCCCTCGCCCGGCGCTCCCCCTGCTGAACTTGCGAAGTCGTTACTCCTACCACCCTTTCTTCAGCCCTCGTCTTAAACTTCAATAGGTAGCCGATATTCTTAATTAAGTAGTAACGATGAACCAGATTGCACTTTATTGAATGATCTACCTAATAGAGGTTACATAAACCAGTTTATAGCGTTATTTATTGCGTTTACTGTTTGTTCAAATGATGAAGCAGCTGGAAAATTCATTCCCAAATTTGATTTAGGACCAAAATAAGCCGATGAAAACGCAACTCGTTTACAGTAGCGTAGTATTAATCAGTTTAATCACTTTTACCAGAAGGGGTTGTGTTCGTTTACACACTTTTAAGTAGGTACAGTCACATTTAATTTTGCTCACTTGATTGCATCTTGCACTCTATTTTTCGAAATATAGCAACTGCATGCCACCAAACCTGTCCTCCATTTTTATTATCTATACTGATGACAAACTAGTTTTATTTCAGATTTTAATTTTAATTTGGTTGCTAATTGGTTCCTTTTTCTTCTTGTTATATATTACTTAGATTAGATACTGATAATTACAACAAAAATAGTTGGAAATAATGAATGGAACTATGAATATTCATGAAATTTAACAAAATTTAACAATGATACGCAGTTATAAACATACAAATAAATATTGTTCCAAAAAAATGTTCATTTGCGTAAGATGCACAGATTTCATAATTCGTGCTGAAATTTGAAGGAGTTAAATGAGTACACCTGTATTAGTAACGCGTCCTAGAAAGCAGCACACCTCGTGTCTTATCAAATGACACCGTTTGATACGCGTCTTTGCTGCCTTATCTATCATGTCGAAATTCTTCCACGTATTACATACATCCTAGTACACCGCTTACGGCTTGGTTGGTTACAATGATAAGTTCAAATGTTTGAAGGCGCCTACTACCACCCTTATGAAGCAAGCGTAATATTGAAATGCGTGCTATGATATAATTTATCATTGTCAGTGAACAGCCAATAGTTTTATTTTTAACTTGATCATCAGAATAGCTGTTTTAAAAGTTTTCTTTCCATACCTGAATCTAAATAATTCACAGAACTGTAAAAATAGGAAAACAATTATCTGTTGACTGCGAGATAGAGCATAATAAACGTGTATCTCCAACGTAAACATTGCACTAGTCATTGTGATGGAGTTGTCGTGAGCAGATAGCGGGCTCTCGCTGCTGGCCCCGCACGCTCCGGGCGCGGCCGCGGCGGCCCCGGCGGCGGCGCCGGAGCCCGGGCCGGCCGCGGCGCCGGCCGCGCTCCCGGCCGCCGCTCGATAGATAAGGATTAGCCATTGCTGCGGGGCTTATCATCGATACCTTACTTATTGGTGGAGTGAAGTGTTTGCGCGACTGATACGGCCAGCGAGGACCAATCGATTCCCTCGTTTCATCGAATCTTATCATGATTATGGTGAACATTCGTACCTCGTGTCAATTCTCCGATATCGTATCAAAGATATCGTAAAAGTATAAATATGGGCCCATCGATCGATCAGGCCTCTGTCCTAGTGTAAGCCGTGTGCGGGTCTGTGGGAGCTGGTCGTGTGTAGTGTGCTGGTGCCTGGAGTCAGGAGTCCTGCCGCGTCCTGGTCCTGGCGCCCGCCACCATACCAGTGTCGTTTCATTTTGTTTATTCAGTTTTCTCTCGTGAAGTTATTTAAGCCTTTAAATACTATAATTTAACATCATGAAATGCTTCCGCCCTCGTGGCATCATTTCAATTAGCAGAAGCATCATTGCTCCCAGTTCTATATTAGCAACGTTTAAGTACTTATTACAAACAAGACATTATCAAATAAATTAGCTACCGAATTAGTGTCAATGTAAAATAAAACGACGACGATTACGTAACGACATATGGTGGTCCAATGGCACATGTGTTTGCTCTTTCCGCGCTGTTCGTCGTGCTCGAAATAATATCATTTTATCCTTTTAATGTTCTCAATTTATAAAAAGCTAAAACATTCATAATGAAGCTATGTAGGATCGCTGACGCGACAGGAAAAATAGGTGTTCTTATCAGAGAACGTTAGCCGCACCTTTTCGAGCGGTGATAGCGGGCGCGCGCTTCGCAACGAGCACGCTCACTCTGGGTGTCACATTAGGCTCACGCGCAGCAACATTGTCCATGTCTAATAATTGAACGTGTTTGCAGGAACTGGAGCACCGCCTCGCCAGGTTCGCGTCTGAGTTGGACAGGGGATCTTGACAGATTGTCTGGTAATGCTGCCAGATCTATCTTTCCAGCTCACTCGTGAAGCTGCCTCACACCAGTCACATTTTGCAATGTTCGTCGTGACGCGCAGCAGCACGACAGCAGAACCTGAATGACTAGAAGATGAAAGCGTGATGGATTAAGTGGAGGTGTGATCTCTTCACTTTTTTTGGTTAAAGTGAGATTCAACTCCTCCAACTTAACCCTGACTCGCATTTTCGACGCAGACGAGGGGATCGAAGATTATCTGTTTTAAGACCCATACGTGATTTTATTTTCTTTTTTGTACATAATAATATATTTAAAATTAAATGACATACCGACTAAAAAATAAAAAACAGCATTTCATTTAATGTTTTATTTATGGAGGATAATCCTTATACGAGCTGTGCAAATGTTAAATTATATATACTGGTTCATATAATAAACACGACGCTACTAATTTTAATACTAATGATGCCTTAGTTCAATTATTACCCGAACTCATTTTCACTTGGCAAGGCAGCAGTGGACGACAAGTAAAACTTTGGCGCTAGTGTTCGCGCAGGGGTATTAAGCGAGACCCAACGCCCTGTAGACTAGTCCGAAGTGCATCACAAATCACTAGAAAAAAAATCACAACACCCAAAACAAAAAATGGGCAAAAAAACGTTGGTAACACCGGTGCGCTAAAAAAGCTTGCAAACTTCACGCACCTAACCTGCGCTGGACATCGACTCGTCCGTATTCTCCAAACTCTGGGAAAATGTATATTGATTTTTCAAAGAAAAGTCAACCGATGTAACAAAACACCGTTCGCGGAGTGTTTATACGCGTTTAGAAGCGTCGCGGTCGATGTGCTGTGTCGTCGAGATGGTGCGACAGTGTTTCTCGGCGCGTTCCCAGTGAGATCGGAGAGTGTTGCGTCGCGCGGCCGACGGCCCGACGGCCCGGAGCCCGGCCGCGGCCAGGGCCTGGGCGCGCCATGGACGCCGGCGCTGCAGACCCGCTGCGAGCGGCCAGGCCGTGAGTATCCGTGCCGAGGCCCGAGTGCCGAGGCACCCGTGCCACACCGCCGCACCGCGGATTATTTCGGTCGCCGCGAGCCCATCCGAGGTTGCGAAACGTCCCGTCCGCCGTGCGCGGTCCGCGCTCGCGTCTCGGCTCTCGCCGCAGCGAGCGGCGGAGCCGCGGGGCTACATTCTCTCGTCGGAGTGCGTCGTCACGGCCTCCGTCGCGTTGCGCCATTTGGAACGCTCGCGTCTGTCCTCCGTCCTCGGTGCGGGCTCCGCGAGGACCCGCAGCCGCTGCGATAGCGATCGGCGCGGCGGCCGAGCGTGACCGCGCGCGCTCATGCCCGGCGCCCGACATGAATGAGCGGGCCGGTGGCGGCGGCCCGGGCTCGTGTAAACATCATAAATCAGAGCTGTGTTTACAGTTTTTGCTCGCTCCGTCTTTGTCCGGCGCGAGCAGCGCCGCGCGGCGCGCTAGTGCCCGGGCCCGAGCTCGCCGTGCGCCCGTGTCGCTCGCGGCACGTCCGAGTGAATTATGGCTAGATGCATATACGCTGTGCACTACACTACACTACACATACCTACACTGCACGCATAGCTATAGCTGTGTGCAGTGAAGGCTGTACCTACCTACTCAAACAAAGCATTTCGCCCACAAATCCATAGTGCGGGGCTCCCGCGCCGGACTCGCGCTCCTCGTCCCGCCGCGGTCCCGCTCCCGACTCGGCTCCCGGTGATGTCACGCGATATTACACAGTTTTGCAAACATCTGTGACTGTCAATTGTTAATTTTAGTCTGCGTTTTGAGGTTAGGTTGTGATTAGTGCTATTCTGCTCGGGCGCGGATCTGTGAAGCAGGCCTGAGCCGCGTGGGGAGCGCCCGGAGCGCCCCGGAAGGCGCCACTCGTGCGCGAGCGTGTGAGCCCGCGCAGTGTTGTGCATAGTGTTGTGTCCAGTGATGCCAGTGCTAACATAGTGCAGTGTGTTGTGAGTTCCAGTGCGGAATACCACAAGGGATCTGTGTGGAGACCTTGGCGGTCCATGTAAGGAGGTGCGGCCTCATGCTCAGGTGAAGTTGCGCCATGTCCCTCAGTGAGGCAGATACTGTTGTGTTATCTGTGGTCGCTTCCTCCTACTAACAAGGCTAGGTTGTTGATCAAGTACTCACCCTAACAAAACAAACCTTGCTGACAAAACTAGAAACAGGTTACATCATAAATAGTTCCATCCTTTCTCTTTTCATGTTCGGGAATTCAAAATCCATGCATTCATCCAAGTGTTATGTTTATTATGTCCTCCGGACTGAAAATTTGTATGAAATAATTCAGAAATCAATACTATACAGTAGGCATATTGCTAGCCCGTGCCAATAATTACATAGTTGGGATACAAACTTGCATGGTAAGTTCAGTTTGAGATCGGTCCTGAAAGATAACTAGCCTGCACCTTTGTGCTTGTGTCATTTGCTCTGTGCTTTACATTATACAAGGTTAGGAGAAATAAAAGCAATTTAGTAATAAAGTTCAAGGGCTCAGTGGAAGATTGTGAGGTGTGTTTACAAATAAGCAATGTCATTGCCAAATTACCAATACAATGATTTAAATGGCGCCATCATTTGCTTGCTGTAATTGGTATGGTGGAGCGGTTGTACTGAAGGAATGCTCTGCTGTGCTGTCCCTTTCCTTTGGTAGCTCAGTGGTTCAGTGTTTGAAAGTGATAGTGTAGCAATCAGTAGGAGACTTGTGTTGGTTGTCACTTGTGACAAATGAGCTTGTTTCTGTTAATGAATAGATAACAACTCTACTATGTTATTATTTTGTACAATTTGGCATCTAATGACCTTGGTAATTTTGCATGGGAATTACAATGATTGGTTGCGAATTGTTAGCGGCTCTATCTTTCTAAAGGTTCAACATGAATATATGGATAGAAAATCCTATTAGATCTCAAGATCTGAATTATTTCAATATTTGTCCACAATAGCAACAAACAAGAATTCACAAGAAAACTTGAAAAATAACTGATTTGAGATCAGAATGAAGTCAGTTGTGCATCGTGAATTGACATGACATGCAATTCATGTTTGTTTATTTTTTAATCTTGATTATGATTATTAGATTACCTTCTTCTTGATAAAATCTTAACTACATGATTGTGTGTTAAATAGTGCTCATCTTTGTGAACATAAGCATTGTTTTCTGTGTTAATTAGTGGTGTAGCGTGCTTGATAATATAGATGTAACTGAATCTGCTGGCAACAAACTTGTGCAATCCACATCTGAAGATATACTATCAGGTTTCTCATAAGTGGTGTTAAAAAAAATTCTGTATCACAAAAAAAACAATGGAATGCTTTCCATCCCCGTAATATATATGCAAATGCTTTAATAGTAGCTAATTATAGTTTCAGATTTTCATTAGATGAAATGCAATTTGGGGTGAATAGCTGAATTTATTAATGATGCTAAAGTTGTTAGCTGAGAGAGTGCTGTAGCTTGGGTTTGCGTGCAAGGCCACGGTTGCACAACTGCTGAGTGTAGGTATGGGATGCAGTTGCTCTGCATGCATTTTATGATTGCATGGATAAATAAGTTAGCACCTGTGCACCAGAATTAACAAAGCAGTAAGTAGATGGTTCTCTTAGCAATAACAATTCTAAATTGTAGGTTAGGTTTAATATCAACTATGTAGTCAGTAGTTACAAAAACAGGGACCTGTATCTTCAACATTATTGATATAAAAGTATTGTTATTTTTCATAGGAACATTTGAATATTTTAATATGGCTTTTGCTTTTCCATTTCATCATTTTTGACTTTAATAAAAGTGAAAGTCTCACAGAAAGATCAAACTAAGGATGAACGAGGAACTAAATATTTTCATACAAAATAGTTGCTGTGCTTGACCATTTTGTGACAAAATGTGTCAGTTATGTAGAGAGAAAGTGGCATGGCATTCCTAATTAACTGCTACTAAAAATTATAAACTGCCTGATACCTGAAGGATAGTTTGAGCTCCATCATACCAACAACAGGCTGGTTTCTGAAATACAACCATTACATGAGGGCGTATTTCTGCCCAGCACATATTTTGTAAAATAAAGTCTGAAGCCCACTTAATTTCCAATGGTATTTACAAAACAAATGATTTACTAAAACAAGTGCTTTAATTGCATTATTATTTCATAATTCCCAATATAATATCGCCATATTCACCAATGCGTTGCACAAATATGCTAATGCTCAAGTTGGTAGGAGCCTACCTCATAATATAACAGCAGAAATAGTATTACCACTTGAATATTCCTTTCAAGAGGTGTGTACACATGTCAACAAACACGTCTGGCTGACGCAAACAATGTGCAATCTTGTCCCCAGCCAGGCCAATGCCCATCTGTACTCAGTCAGGATCACAGTTATGCTACAATCCTGACTAAGTGTTTCACAAATCCATCCAAAGACTTCCCCCCTTATTCATAAACACTATAGGCTTCTGCTAACTTAGCAATCGTTTGTCCTTATCTGTGAAAAGTAAATGGCAAAGTGACAGATAAGGACAAACGATTGCTAAGTTAGCAGAAGCCTATAGAGCGTTTATGAATAAGGGGGTTTGTGTTTGTTTTGTACAGTCACAGGCAATACTGTTTGATAGAAGAAAGCATTCAAAATTATATCAACCAATTGAATTGTATAGTTTTTGAGTAGAAAAACAGATTCTATCCGATATTATTGTAAGTGACAAGTACCAAAAGCTTTGAGATATCAGTTTTAAGCTATTTTTTATTCTCCCATGCTGGTTTGGGAGTAAAGAAAAAACATAGAATTTGCCAGTTGCTTCTCTACCCGCTCAGATGGTAAAAGCTCATTGAGAGAATGGGCGAAAGTCTTAGGAATCATGTCATAGATAAAGAGTTATACATACATACATACATACATACATACATAGGCGATGCGGCTAGCGGCCGCCGTAAGGGATAAAGGCGTGATATATATATGTATGTATGTATTTTTTATTAACAAAGGCAGAAGTGCACCGCTGCACCTCATTGGTGGACTCTAGGGCCAATTTTATTATCTAGCAGTAAAGGAGTGCTTGGCGAATTCATATTCATGTAGCATCATGCTCACATTAGTCAAGTATCTAAAAATTTATTAATTCTTCAGCCCTATTACCGTTTATGTACCATAAGCTATTTTTCAAAGAGTCAGTATGAATGATGGAGTCTGTCTAAGATCTAGCAACTGTGGGAAATGTACAGATGTGTGCGGTTTCCACCTTTGTATCAATATTTTATGTGTAGGAACATAAAAAAAATGTAGGTATACTATAACTTTTGTCAATCATTCTTTCAACTAATAAATGCAATACAATACTTATTTATTTATTTATTTATTCTTTTTTAATTCGGGTAACTGGGACCCACACTTTGTTAGTTACATAATTGCTTATTGCTAGTGTTAGTAAGTATAAAAGACATACACAAATCACTACTGCACGTGACCGTTCGAAAGTGCGTTATTAAATGCATCTACTCATACTTGATCCTAACTTTGTCAGTTTGTGAAATGATATAAGTAATATTTTAAAAAAATACTGCAAATTGATTCAGTGTACAAGCTATTGACGTCCCACTGCTGGGCACGGCACAGACCTCGCAAAATAAGAGGACTTACACTATCACAGTATAAATAAAGAACCAAATTGAATTGGCATTGTTTATTTTTTTAAGCTGTGCTTTTAACACCTTTATTTGATAAAATGGACTATTTCAAGCAACTAATTTGAATATTATGCTTTTACGTAGCTTTGTTAATTAATAATAAATATTTTTTCGCTGTTTGATAATTCGTGAATTTAGACAGAATCCCAATCGCCTTCGTTCGGCTGGCTATAAAAAAAAACGGCTTTGTCTATGGTTTTGTAGATTTGACAGTGACACGTGACAGTTGCCGTAGCCAAACTTTTTTTTTTCCTTTTTGTGGCAAACATTCGATGCTTCCTGGATTCTGTCTAAAAACCCGGTCATTCGGTCAAACAAAGGTTCAATTCAAAGTACTTTTACAAAAATATCTGCAATCATAAAGTATTTTTGAAATCGGACAAGATAAATCGGATAATTGTTGGTTTTCCTCGAAATGGTTTTCGAATTGGAGCATACTAAAAAAAATGAACAATGCCAATTGAACGTAATAAATAGTAATGATGACAATGATTATGTTCCTTTATAATTCATTTACATATATATTTATTTCTAACTAGCTGTGCCCGCGGCTTCGCCCCCGTTTTTTATTTCTTCTAAATTTCAGTATTTTGTTCACCGTTTAAACCTTCCCTGGGCTTCCACGAATATTTCAAGTCTAAAATCAGACGAATCGGTTCAGCCGTTCTCGACTTTTAGCGAGACTAACGATCAGCAATTCATTTTTATTTATATAGATAGATAGATACTACTAGGCGCAGTTGCGTGCACTGCCCCCCCCCCCGCCCCCGCTCGGACCATCACTTTTAACCCAGCAGATTACAAATGCTAGGAAGACAAAGTCAAGGGCAGATGATAAAATTGAAGTAGGTGTTTAGCATTATGCATGATCGTCACGCGCGATACTAATTCAAACAGTTGTCGAGTTATTGAAAAGTATGAAATATGAAAATTTGCAAAATAAAAATATACTACCTAACCATTGTAAAAACTAGAAAAAAATTGAGCTGAACCGGTTCCAAGACATGCAAGTTTTGAAGGATGTACCTAGAATGTTTAAAATTAAATAAAAATTTGTTAAATAAACAATGGGAATTCAAATATATTGTCGGGTCTGAAGCGAGTGGCGGCTGCGCAGCCGTGACCCGCGCCCGCGCCCGCGCCCGCCCCGCGCCCCGCGCCCCCGCCCCGCGCCCTGCCGGTCTAATCACTCCGTTCCTGCAATGTCACGCATATATTAAACTTAGCATAATGCCAAATTATTATTTAGGTTTCAAGTTTTGACAAGAGCATCTAGTGTTTAGTTTGCAAGACGCTCATAGCCCAGTCAAACCAAATAAATAAAAAAACATTTTTTTATCATTTACTTAAATTTAAAGAATTACCTAATCACTGTACATAGTAAAAACTTCGTCTGCGTAGAAATATACATATAAACCTTCCTCTTGAATCACTAGATATGAATTTCAACCGCCCAG
This sequence comes from Pandemis cinnamomeana, assembly GCA_932294345.1. Lineage (NCBI taxonomy): Eukaryota > Metazoa > Arthropoda > Insecta > Lepidoptera > Tortricidae > Pandemis > Pandemis cinnamomeana. Next base: position 9,909,378 of record OW028726.1, on the reverse strand, counting down.
TTTTTGTTACTAAAATTGGCAAATATGTCAATGGATTAGAAACAATTACCTTGCGACGAAGACGACCACACAATGTCGTCAAGTAGAGAAATACTTAATTGATTCTAACAGACAAAATCAATCTTTAAAAAAAAGTCGTGTACAGGCGATCAAGATATTGCCTTTGCCCTCTAAGGTAAACGATAACCGATATTTTTAACCATAACATAACCGACGCTTTAACGTATATTTTGCAGAAAACCTGTGAAACATTTCAAAATCGTTGGTTATGGTTAAAGTTATTGTAATCGCACTAATGTTGCCTGCAAGCAAGGGCTCGCGCTGTCGCGTTCCGGCGAGGTCCTCGCGCAGCAAATCATGCGTCAGGAATTTTATTCGCAAATCAGGAAATGATTCTGCTGGCACCTTTTTCTGATGGATGCATTTGCTTTTGCTGGCTCCAACGGTCGCCCGGTATTGGAATTGTACATATTATACTATAACTTGTGATATGCCTGTTAGATAAGTTGTATTAAACATTGAACCCTAAACGCGACTGAATGTTGCTGTCGTGTTTAGCATATGTATGAATACATGTCGTACATGAAATATGCTAACCGCGCTACACGTACAAGTGTATCTGTAGGAATTGACATGCTGTTCTGTACTTGTAGCTTGTAGGGAGGTCGGGGCCAAGGAAATATCTCTGTGAAAAGGTTCCACTTGAGATCCGCTCACATTGGGGTAATCGAAATGCTGGGCTAGTCGGTCAAATAATTCCTAAAGATCCGTTTAGATTGGACTGAAAAAAAACATGCAGCCGGAAGAGGAGAGTTTATATTTTCTTTGTTAAGGACAGTTCTTGCATCTCATTTGCTTTGAAAGAGCACGAAGAGGTACAAAGAGTACAACGTTAGCCAAGTGACGAAAGAATATTCCACAACATGTTATCGAGAAAAAAGAACTTTGTTCGTGTTCGATCGATGGATTACTCAGGAAACGTCAAGAGATGATTCAGTTTCCCCTTGCTGCTGGCAACAAAGGCATTCATCAAGGTGATCGGAGGGTGGTCGACGTCACAGCAATCTTACCCTTACCTTAGAATCCTTTGCTGAACTGAGCCACTTGCTTAACACTCCCAACTCGTGCATTAGCGTATTGACAAGCTGTTGATAGAATTACATTTTACATGGACTGCTAACCCAGGGTTAAGAAGTGGAACTGTCTGTTTGAAGATTTCATTTTGTAATCCCAGAACGTTCAAGTGGCTCTAAGAGTTTCACGAGACGAAGCTTTGGCTACTGTAATTCCTTGTATAATATAACATACTAGCTGTTGCCTGCGTCTACGTTAGCGCAGAATTCGCTTATCGCTATCCCACAGGAACTGTTTTTTGGGATAAAAACTATTTTATGTCCTTCCCCGAGATTGAGAATTTAAACGAATTCGGTTCAGTGGTTTAAGCGTGAAAACGTAGCAGACAGACAGATAAACGGACAGACAGAGAGACAGAGTAATTTTAGCATTTATTATTTTAGCAGGGTTTAGTAGGGAAATAGGGACCAAATAAGGAAATACATTATCTGCTACAAGAGCGTCATAAGGTGCACTCCCATTGCGGTAGGGCAGGGTAGACTCACGGCACGGATCGATAAATCGCAGTAATCGAAACGAGCCACAATTCCACATCTCGCCGTGCTCCCTGCTTCCCTCGTAATGTGATAATTATGCTTGGACCACTCCTCGGTCTCTTCTCCGCATCAATGACAGCGCACCCGTTGTTCTTATTCTTTAAAATCTGGTAACCATGTCAAGCTCTGCCGTGCTGTCAGGAGTCGTTGACAGTACTGTGGTCATTAACCCAAGGTGACCGGTTGCCATGATAAACAAAAAAGTTTGCAAACTGCTCGTGTTTCTCTCAGAATTTTTATTGTATCTTCCGTTGCTAAGACCAAGAGAGGGCTAGTGTAAAGTATTGTCTCATTTTGATAAAATAAACTGCTAGGATCGTAGTATAAGATATATATTTATCTTAAGGTGCCCTTAGAGGGCTCACTGATTTGAAAGGAACAAGCCCAGCGCTCACCGCGTTTTGGACAGCCCTATTCTAAGCCGTTATTTCTCAACCTTTTTGAGTGTCGCGTGAACTCGCGTCGCGACCCCAAAAAGCAACAAAAGTGAATAAACCATTCGCGAACCCGACGCTGTACCACTTGCACCTGCATACTGAACGAGCTGTGCATTTCTTAAACAACTTCAAAAGTGTTTTTTCCGTGAGACATCGTAGTTTGCTTTGTGCCTTATTCCCGTTCCGGATTGTCTAGTCGAGGGAATACGCGTCAGCTCAAGTCGATGATCACGAACAGATTATAATTTAAATCCGTCAGTCTGCTCCATCGCTCAACCAGTCAATCAAACAAGTCTTTAGTCTAACTGGGAATGGAGTGTCGACTGAAATAACGGCTATCGAGTGTAAGCATTAACCTCTGGTGGCCATTGATCCTGCTGCAAGTAGGGCACAGCACAGCGCTGCACCGAGCGCGGTTATCAGGGGACATCTGCCTTATCTGCAGAAGTGGGTCGTTGCACTGCTCCTCTTGCAGCGACTCGCGCTTGCGACACCGAGCGCACCTAACACCGCGTACCTACACTATGTATAGTACTTATACTATAATTAGGTGTATGGTGGAAACGTGCAGCTCTAAAGTGAAACATCGATACGCTACGGCTACGCTGTGTCGTTTCCGAAATGCGCGCTGTTTTGGCCGGACGAGAACAAAGATGCATTGCAGTAGCTACAAAATGTAAACTTTGCTTCGACCGATCAGTAAAAAGAATTTTATAATGAAGTATGTGGAAATGCACCTAAATGTTATGAAGCAGTAATTTTTAATGAGACACAATATCGACTTCAATCTCTGGCTCAAGTTCGCAACTAGGGAAGTGGAAGGAGATTTATAAGGTACACACGGCGCACAGGTGGTTGATGCGGTTAAGCGCAGGGTAAATATTAGAGCGGTCGTCGGTTCAACTCTGTAACGAACTTTTTAGGGTTCCGTATTCAAAGGGTAAAAACGGGACTCGGGAACCAAAGGGTATAAGACTACTGTCCGTCTGTCTGTCTTATCCACCAGGCTGAATCTGAGCGTTTTCCAAAAAAAAGTCTACATAATATTTTTTTCCAGAATTTAACTATTTTGGCTTTTTCTTACTCGGAATCGTTTACCCTATCGATCCTTATAAAAAAATTAATGTGCCCCAAAAGTTCCATTCCAGTTTGTCACTTTTTTGTTCGATTTTTTTTAATGTATGGAACGTGACGTACAGGATTAAAATCCATAGTAAAACTTATGTTTTCTTGTATGAGACCGATAGGGTAAACGATTCTGAGTAAGAAAAACCTAAAATAGCTAAAATTCCGAAAAAAATATTATGTAGACTTTTTTTTGGAAAACGCTCCTCTCATGAACCGTGATTGACAGATGATGTATTTCCGCTGCCGCTGTAACAACGTATACTAAAAAACAGAATATTCTTTGTCTGTGTAAGTAACCAATATAAAATGACCTCACACTCCCTAAATTTTGCTTGAGAGCAAGGCTCTGCTAACACTATACAATAACCTTTGGATTCGCTTGCCTAAAGTGTGCGAGCCCGACTCGCTCTTGGCCGGTTCTTTTTGATGTCACAGTTCAAGTCATTCGTTCTTTATATCTGCTGACTAACGCGGTTTATGAATATTATACGAGCGACGTAGGCAGCTAGAGGCAGCGAGGGCATGGTCGGCCCCGCAGCGCGCACCGCACAGACGGCGACACGACCATCCCGGCTGCCGGATCGATCGTCCTAGCTAGGTATTTCACCCCGCCAGCCGCCAGCCAGCTCCACTGCTTTTCATGTGTGAGAAAGGCCAACTACAATAAATGCTTTTTTACTGTATAGTCGACAAAGAAAGTCCTTTAGCACCCTAAGGGTCGATATCATTTGTACGGCTCAAGACAACAGTTATAGTTGCCAACCAGTTTAACTGGATGATATCCCTTTGTAAGCATAATTTTGCCTTTGTAGATACTGTCTACTGTTGGTTTTGTATTGTATGAGCAATAAATATATTATAAATACACATACATTTAGATCAAGGCTTGTTTTACCCACAGCCTACTTACAATAATACGTTTCGCAGAAATACAGTCGCCATCAGAACTGTCTAGCTTCTCAAAAATATCTGAACACGACTGTATTATCAATCGCGTAAGTGAGTTTTCATATATTTTTTTACCGACTTCAAAAAAGGGGGAGATAATGAATTCAGTTGTTTTATTTTGAGCATTAGAGAGCTCCTGTGTACCCGATAGCGACTGTACGTATAATATTAGAAATATCAACAGGAAAAATAAATGTGTTAATTATAATGCTTTTAAAAGGCCAGTTTTTTTAAATAAGTTTAATTGGTTTCCTGCAATTATAGTTTATTTCTTCTGTCACCATTTAAACCTTGAGTATTTTATACGTTATAATTACAAAAAATAGATAATCGTTGTCAGACTCGATCTAGGCTAGGCTTATTAAATTTGTCCTACTACCTGTAAAAGATACATCACTTTGACAACAATCTCAAGTTGTTACAAAGGCACGAAACATCGTAATTAGCTGTTCTTTTACACTCGCGACGAAGATAATCAGGACATGTCCTTCAGAACTACGATAATGACAGGTCAGCGATTTTGAAATAAAATGGCAAACAAACAAGTATGATAGTTTCCAGCCACTACTTTCAGGACACCCGCAATTTCAGAGGAGTCGCACCCCGCAAGCGTTATTCATCGGAACCTCTATCGAGCTAACGTTACTGTATGTGAATGTGACGAAGTTATAGCAAAGATAACCTGGCTATACATATCTTAACTAGCCAAACCTCATTAGTTATGTTTATGTAGGTCACAAGGACGACCGCTCTAACGACCTAAGAAGTCGACGACAGTTCCAATCAGATTATTAAAGCATTTCGTGCACCATATTGCTGCGGTCCCCAGTTTTTCGTAGTTAGGTGATTGTCACGGCGCCTAGCAAACCTTGATGTTCTACGATTTGCAAACCTTGAACCTTGGGTTGGCAAAGGTGATAAAGCAAGTTCTTAGTCGGTTTACCATGTCTTGTATTTTTGGTTTGAGCTCCTTGGAACGCTAGATTTAAAATATTTTTCGGCTTCCGCACTTCGGAAATCTGTTCAAACTGGTTTTTAGCTTGTAAATTTTCAGGGTTATCATTTGTCGCATTTTGTAGCGGTGATTCGTATCCCATTCCCTATGTATCGTGGTATGCCCCTCTAAAAAAATCGCACAAACTGCTTGTAGATGGTGTAATGCGGTAATGCTACCGCCCTTGCCCAAGAACGAACTGGTTCGTTTAGCAGCAAAACTGTGCCAGTAGGGTTAGTGCACGCCGCAGCAGCGTAATGGCCGATCATGCTAGAATAACGAGAACGGGTGCAACCATATAGTGTATTCTTTACTTCTTTTCTTACATTAGGTAGTTTGATCGTTTCTGAAATAACGACAACACCGAAACGCGCTTTATTCCTGTCGTTTATCCCTGTCACTCTCACTAGTCACCCAGGCTCAAGGCTCATAGCGTGTCAGTAAAATTGTTTCGTCTAACATCTCGCCCTAACACATGAGTGCTATGTTATAGCGCACTTCCTCATGTAGGTGGCGTCTCTGAGATAGTATATTCAAAATCTATGGATGCAGTAGGTAGTACAGATCCCACCAGGTGGATTATTTTCTCTAAACTATTTCGGATGGTTGTAGCTACGTAGTTTCAGTGGATACGCGGGCTTTTTCCATCGTCGACTCCCACTCGCCGGGGCTAAGTAATAACATGTTATTCGGATGGGCCGTCACGTAAGGGCTTTGTTGATGTACGTAAGTTGTCATCTTGACGTGATCGGCCATTGTGAGAGCCCCCCCCAGGCTCCCGCACACTCGGCTGTACACTTATTTTTGGGGTATTATGAAACGCCATGGAGATCGTTGACGTCATTAGCGTTATGAGATTGATTCAGTGGTCGACTCCTCGATAAAGGGGTTAGATTAAACGAAGGCGCCGCTTTCTACGTTACTGGGTCATTTTTGACGCGAAGTGCTTGCACATGGCAACAGTCTTGTATGATTAGATTAGATTGATATATATATGACTATTCATCTAGTCTATACTGAATGAGACCAATTTTCGGCACGATAATGATATTCTGATTCCCCTTTCCACCTATACTCCCACAATCATGCCAAACGTGGCCTTTAGGTCTTGTTACCTTGGGCTCTGTCTACCTCAAAAGAGATAGAGACTTGATTTATGTATGTATGTAATTCGTGTACTGTAAAGAAATCAGATGGTGGGCACGAATTATTAGGTCGTCCTTGAATCGTACAATGGTCGTACCCTAGAAATGTGATAGAATAGAGTCCACTCCACAATAGCACGACGCGTTCCCGCTCCGCTAAGAAATTGGCGCCAAAAACGCTAGTATGGAGCTCATAGTTCCTCTTTCATCTGTTTTCTGCTATTTTATTATTATGTGGGAGTCTAGGCCTTTTTTCACAATAGTTTTAGTCACTATACCTAAGGTACGGTCCCCTGTACAACACGATGAATATTCGAGCTTTTCGACCGCGCGGTTCAAACGTCATTATACTTATTTTTATCTTATTACCACAATGGAAGGACAAGTCGCAACAACTTAGATAAACTAGAGCATCTTCTATTCACTGTGAAAGGATAATGACGAAAAAAAACGTCGTAAAAACGCTAAATATTACAGCATTTATAGCCAGCAACAGTTGGCTATTATTTTCCTGCTATTTTCGACTTTTTTCCGGTATATCTGACGATTACTTTATGTGTCCACAAACAACACTACGATAAAAATAAACATCAAGTTAAGTATTTGATTACCATAATTAAATAATTGAGTATCACACGCTTCTCGACACAATCTATCTCATTACATGCAAATGGGCGGCAAGATGGTTAATTTGCAATAAAATTAGATGGCACTGAGCAAATGGTATAATTTTCCAATAACCAATAAGCGACTTAATCGTGTAAGGTCGTTCTGATCCAGTAGTGGTTTAAGTTCTTTGCCACAGTCATGTATCTATCGTCAGGCTTGTCACACATCACATTGGTCGTTGGAATTTAGCTGTGTGGTTTTTGGTACGAGTTTGTAGAAGAGAAACAAATAACGCGAATGTAAACGCGTGATGTTCGAGTATACCTCGCCACTCGCTATAAATAGCAGAAAAATGAACTGCAAAGACAACCCAAATTCAATCGGTACAAGAGAAAGAACATAGTTAGCCTGATGACGCATGGTTGAACTGTAAACCACCAGACCTGCACAACTTCGAGCTAATCCACAATGCCCTTTCTAGACGATCGGCTCAAACGCGCGGCCAGTCGCTACGCCATCTCATTTCGCAACCGTCATTACCATAAACTGGACACCGCTTGTAGTTACCTAAGTCGAGGCCGCTCTGTCTGTCGCTCCCTCGTCATCTTGACTAATTCGCGCAGCCTCCTTGACCGCGCCCTCGTGTTGCACCTTTCATACCTTGGGGTGCCAACGCGACTTGTGCTTCACGCGAGTGTGCTTATGCAAATTTCAACCTAGAAAGTGGGATGAAGCTGTTATTACTTAATTGATTGATTGAAACACTTTCGCGCGGCGATGGGCCGCGTGGGCGCCGCGAATTACTCAACTCATTAAATGTTACACGCCATCAGCGTCCAGAGATCCTTCAATGCAAGCAGATAGCCCGAAGTGGGAAAAATGTAGAATTACCGATGCATCTGTACGGTATTGAGATGATATGCTTGCTCCGGTTGTACACTACCTAAATGCTAAATATGTTTTTAAGATATAGTCATGTGGTATTGGTTTGAGAATTTTCATTTGACTTCATTAGTATCTTGCAAGTTTGACCCACATTTAGTGGTTAGAATGATGATGGTGATACCGACCGTCAGTTCAAAAACTTCGTGTTGAAAATTTAAATTTTACCAAAAATCTGCTTACGCAATGCAGACCTTTTTAAGACGGAACAAAATTAGTGGGATATTCGTATTAAGTTTACCTGTGTTCGTCTCCCGCGTACGTTTTCCCAGGCGGGTAGTAAAATAGCTGTATAAGCAAGAAGTTTGGATTTCGAGCCACGTTAGTTGAGAGTATACCTACAGGTACTCGGCGCCGAATGTTTATTAGTAGAAGTGTTGTACACGCAAACCCGGAGAGAGTGGCGGCGGGGAGGGGGTTTCAGCAGAAATCGACTTTCCCGCGCCCGGCGCCGCCCGCCGGGCCAGCACGCGCGCGGGGACGGCGCCGCGCCACGCACGTGCTAGCTGCTAGGACACACTAGCCACTTCTCAAAATGGATTCCATCATTAGTCTGAATGGACACAAGGTTCTATTCTATTCTCCCTTAATGGCGGCCGTAAGTAAGGCTTGGTCATAAGGTTTCATCAGGTTTTAATTACTTATGTAATGTTGGAATAAGGCATTTCAGAAGAGAATGAATAAAAACTCATAAGTAATTAGTTTTTGCAACAAAGTGAGGTTAGGCCACGAATATTGATTGTTGAGCCGATGTGGAACTCTGTCATATAAATAAATTACGAAAAACTCGCGACATGTGATTGAGCATAATAATAAGAATCAATCGTCTCATTGCGACAAGTTCCATTTGTTTATAAACTAAAATCATTATATTATAATATAAATTATAATCATTGACAAGTATAGGCATAGGCACCCGGCTATGCTTGTCAGAGACGATCACTATGCTATAATAACTTGTTTAGTACACCATCTTCTAACGACATTTTTAGACTGACTGCATTCCAGTTGCAACGTAACGACTAACAGTCGACTGCCCGTCAACTTGCTATTGCAGTTCCATTGCAGTCAGGGCATTTGCTTGCTGACTGAAATTATATGTGTCAGCAGATTGCAGTGGAAGCCTGTAATAGCCTTTAGATCGATAAGTCGCCATGACGAGTGTTAAAGTTATATAATTTCTTTCTTTCCTTGAATTTAAATCGTCGAACTTTTACTATCTTAATAGATAAAATAACCAAACAAATTAATATGTAACGTGTACATACCTGCTTGAGCCTAACAACGAGGTTAGTCTTTCCTTGACCTTTGTTTTGTTACACGATTATCATCAATTAACAACTATATTCTAGTCTACGTTAAGTATTAGTGGTATTGCGGGTATCGTAGCCGCTCGCGAGATGGGAAAAGAAACGATGGAACTAAAAAACCGATAAGAATTCAACAAAAAAGTAAAAGTATGACAGATGGAACCTAACAAGGCTCGCGCTGAGTCGCGCTGAGTCGCGCCGCTCGCATTAGAATTAATTGAAGCGCGGAGCTGCATGAATGGAGTCATTCATGCCGCTGAGCTATTACCATTACACACTACATTACTATTTACAACTCAAGTGCTCAGCTCACCCGATCAGCTGCGGCTCTTATTGTGGCATACATTATGTCAACCTGTTTATATCGACGACTGGGTGTACGTACGTGTCTCTACCAGGGGCCATTTATTATTAACGCTGCAACGCGCCGCTCCCACACGGCGTGCAGGCGGGGAACAAAAAGGCCACGAAATCCTGATCCGGCTCGCATACTCGGCGCCCGGGTCTCAAAGCGGCCCGTCGAAACCAAAAACCGACAGGCTCGGCCTTTGAAACCCGAGACAAGATCGGCAAAAACGGCCCCACCGATACGAGTGTGCACTATGTACTGCTCGTACAGTCAACAGCAAAAGAAACTGATGATTACGCTCCCAACACAACCAATATAAACATTAAATTAAGTCAAATGTTAGTGACTATTGTAGTTTATTAGATGGTCAATTCACGTGGATGATTTTCCATTTGTACTGAATGACAGTAAATCAATTAAAGTGACTATCTATAAAATACGGGACACCTCGGAGTACAAGTCAGATGTTCGGTTTATATCGGTTATATTCGTTAGACAAACACGCGAAGAGACTATAACACTTCTCCTGTCCGCCAAAGTTTGAAATGAGGTCTTATTACATCAGCTTGATTTTTGGTTGTATTTAAATAAATCCTTTTTTATCGAGCTTTCCTGCAGACATTTCCGACCGTTCGAAATGTTGTTATTTACTTGACACATTCATAATTATGACATCGTGTCGTGTATTATTATTTTATTTTGAAACATTGACTTGTCACTTCATTTCTGTCTCGGTGTTGTTATTTATGATCACTTTCTATTGACTATTTAAAACTGACACTTTGGTATGACTTGTTAATATTATATCTGGCACGTCATGCTAGAAAATGTTTAGAAACGTTGATTTTGATCACTTACTTTTTCCGCCATGTACAGTCATCGTCAAAAGTAAGTGATCAAATCACTTACTTTTGACGATGACTGTACACGGCGGAGTCCGCCCCGAGCTTTGTCTGACCGGCGGCCGGTTATGTAAGCCGCCCTCGCCTCCGGGCGCGCGCACCCGAATGCTAGCAGCAGCCTAATTTTAATGGCAAGGCCGCGTTTGTGCCCTAATCGTGCCTGTCATGTTCTGCGGCAAATGTTGAGCTAAAGGCGCCCCGAGCACAGCGCAGCAACCCAGCAACGCGATCGGACACGCTGAATTGAATCTTAATCTCAAATCTGGAAGACCGCCGGCTTGGAAGAGCTCTCTAGATTGAACGCTACGCCTTTGGCTAGACATTGTTTGTCATTGAACCTGACTGACATAAGCGAAACTAGCCGCACTGCCAAGCTAACCAACAATTTTGTTTTGTTTATTACACTCACCGGTGACTCAACCGTATTACGCTCGAGGCGTAATTTCCGTTTGGAGCGTAGATGTTATGTTAAGTAAATAATAGGTAATCGATGTCGTTAAATTCGGGCAGACTGTTGTGTCGTATACCTCTTATCAATATGTCTGCCGCGAGTGCCGAGATGACGAGATGAATTGTTGAATTATTGTTTGTTTACATTAAAGGCTGTTCACCCCGCAGTAACTTGTGTTTTATTTTAATCTTATTGATATTCCGTAAGTGTGCCGTTTAATAGCTTCCTCTATATTTAGACTCGGATCTATTTCTTTGGGTGCCGTAATTTATCGTGTATCTGGGCCAGCTGGGAGTTAAAGTGGGTCAATTTTCAAAGCATCGGGAGTCTCACAAATTCAGCAAAGTAGACTTTTTCGAATATGCGTTTTTTAATCTCTATCGCTCTCTCTCTCTTTTTTAAACTCCTATCACGCACGTCCATCTGAGAAGGGAACCTTTTAACGAAATTGAGATGAAAATAATGCACTATTGAAATACATACCGTGCGTGTTCTCGATTGAAGTGGTTGATGGTGGAGAGAGTAGGCTGCCGCTTTGCAAATGTTAATTATACGTTACGTGTGTGCAGGGAGGAAGGGTCGGAGAAGGCGAAAGGGTCGGAGGGACAGGACGACGGGTACGAGACGAGCAACAGCGGCGAGGCGGCGCGCCGCAAGCCCTCCAGCGCAGAGGGCTCGCCCGCGCCGCCGCCGGCGCCCCCGCCGCCGCTGCGCGCCGCCTCGCCCGCGCCGCCCACGCCGCGCGAGCCGTCCCCCGAGCCCGAGCCGGAGCCCGAGCTGGAGCCCGAGCCGGAGCCTTACGAGCTGATGCAGCGCCACTACCCCGCCTACCGGCACTTCGAGCAGCCGCAGCCGCAGCCCGACTACCAGCACTTCCCCTTCCCCAAATACTCTAGCGACCCGTACGGCTTCAAGCGTGAGCCCGACGCGCCCTACGACATGTCGCACCACCCGCACCCGCACCAGTACGCGCACCCGCACCAGCAGCACGCGCCGCCGCACCCGACCCACCCGAACCACCCGAACCACCCGAACCACCCGAACCATCCGAACCATCCCAACCATCCCAATCACCCCAACCACCCCAACCACAACCACAAGCGCGAGGAAGACATGTACAATGGTGGCGTGAAGCGCGAGTGCGAGGACCCGTACTCGTTCGTGGAGGAGGAGGCGATGTGCGCGATGCTGGGCGCGCCGCACGCCGCGCTGCACGAGCACGCGCACGCGCTGCACGCGCCGCCGCACCACCACCCGCACATGCAGATGCACCCGCAGCAGATGATGCTCAACCAGCCCAAGAAGCGCGGCCGCAAGAAGAAGATCAAGGACGAGAACGGGTGAGTGCACCGACAACATTTTAAACTGTTTATAGCTTGCGTGCCAAACATGTCCGATATTTTGAGTCGGCGCCACTGCCAATCATTTTGGGTATATATGCATGTAAACATGCAAATACTCAAAATGATTGGCAATGGTTTGATTACTGCGCTTAGGTGCATGGTAGGACAGGTATTAAAACTTTATTAAGTACGAGTTTTCTCCCCTTACGCATCCGCCGGTTATAGGAAGCCAAATTCTGGTTTTAGTCTTACCAATTTGAGTTCAAAATGTAAAGTCAGCTTAATAAGTAAGTACACATTTGACTCCTTGGTCAGGATAAGTATAGTTATTTAGCCATGCCTGAAATACTCGTACAAGTATTTATTGCAACTCATGGGTCTAAAAGATAAAACGCATTTATAGTTTTGTAATTATGAATTAAAATTACCGACCCTTTGCTAAGCGCCCATCAGGGTCATCGCCCTCTTCCTGTACTCTTGTTCTCTCTCTTGGGAACGTGTTTTATCGATTAGTAGATTATAACGCCTGCTTACGACTAAAAAAAACAACAACCGAGTATAAACGACGAATCCTTTATTACAATGGGTATACGTTGATGATTTTCTAATGAGTTTTATATTTTGCACAAATGTCTTCTTGCTTCATAGAAAGTTGTCTGAAAAGTGACCCGGTTTAATTGCTCCCGAGTATAATATTAGGGCAAATAGAACCTTATTAAGCTAACTGATGAACTAGGATTACACACCAAGTGTTTTCTGCGAAACGGAATGTAATGTTTTTAAAATCGCATATATCTATCAAGATAGGAGAACGTATCGTGTTTCGAGTCAATGAAACCGGTTATGTTGGCAGATTCGGTTGATTTCCATAATTGCAACGACTTCAGGAACAAGATTTTTCCGCAGCGGACGGATCGTGGATCGTGGCCGGTCGTTATCCGGCCGCGGTGACCTCGCTGGCGGTTTACACTTCTGGTTTTCCTCGTCCATCCTCGGCGCTATCTGTTGTGGCTTTGTTGTAGGCCATGTACGGACGCGTGTTCTGTACAGGAAAATAGGTCCATCGTGCGTGCAGTGCTCTTAGCTCCGCCGTGGTCGGCCCGGCCCTCGCCTGTCGCGCCACCGTAACCATGTCATCGCAGGACGCGCTTCGATCGTGTTTGTAAACTAGGAGACGTATTTGTGTCGCGTCCCGCTGCGCCGCTCCGCACCCGATATTTGTATATTTATAGACAATCCGAACAATACTGTAACGACGCGTCCAACAGGTGGAATGAATGGGAACTCTCGCCTCGATTGCTTTAATTCGTTTTATGAATATTAACATTCGGTGTAATCTGCTCGCGCGTAAACACAATACGCGAGCGATTTGGCTCGTTCCGGGACAGCTTTTGGAATTCTGCTTTGTTACATTAATTTTGACTTACCGTTCTGTCTATGCTAATACTGATTAAATCGTCGTTTGCTCTAAGCCTGTACTAGCCAGCTAAGCAGTATCCGACCAAGGAGTAAAATGACCATTTTCTCGAAGGGTGCACTATCTTCAAACTCCCAAAACTCAATTAATCAGACCCACTCAGAGCAATACAACGTGAAAATTTGAAAAAAAACACTAGTACACGTAGGATTACTTTTTCCTAATCTCTTAGCATATCTTTTCCATTGGCGGGCTTTTCCCTCGCCTACCACTTAGCTACTTCCCAGAGCTCTGGTGGACGCTCAGCCTAACCCGGGCACAGTGGCGGCGCGGTGTGAGAGCAGCCGCCACGTGCCTTCCCCGCCGCTCCAAGTTTCCATAACTTTTAACTGCAACTTGCGAATTGGCAGGTCTCAGCTGAGACCTAATTTAGCGAACTTCACAACTTCGCGTTAACTACTGTCTGGATTACGGTTTACGGTGCTATTGTAGTTAGCAACTTGCTCTTGTGTTTCGAGTAGCAGATTCATTTGAGCATTTACAGTTTCCATGGAAAAACCAATATTTCTGTCCTGTTGCAACACCATCACACGAGTGCCTTGGAAATATCGTTAGTCCTGTCTTATTGCTTTGTGGCAGTACTCTGGTAACTGCCTTACTGTGTTATTGTCATGTTGAAGGCGTTTGAGGTGGTTGGCGCCGCGACAGCCGAGACCAGCAGGGTCTGGCTTCCTGGTCGCCAGGCCGGCTCGACCTTGCGGAGGTTCCGGCACTCTCCCCGGTGCAGGCGTGACACGATTAGCCGGCCGGTGACCCCGCGCTGCGCCCGAATTAGCGTTCCTGCCGCGCGACCCACTTCATACACGGAACCCGCGCTCAACTAACGACTAGCTTTTTTGTAGTTGCCAGGGACAGATAGCACGCTTGCTGTTTCCCCCCTAAGTGTGTCTCATTCCAATTGGATAGGTTAGAGCAAGACCTGCGTAACGCAAAAAAAGTGCGGTGCAGGGTCTTGGCACTTGGCTGTCTCACTCAGTTGCGTTCATAGTAGTTTGTGTTCCGTATACTACTTGATATCGTAGTACGTCTACTAAGTTTGTAATACCAGAGGAGTCGCATTTGCGGCGAATGCGGAAATGTTAAGGCGTTTGTAAGATTAACTCAATTAAAGGATTCACAGCCTGCTGTCAAACCCGAGATTTCTTCGGCCGCAAATACCCGGGTGCGTTGAAACGGCTGCTAAATCATGACAGCGGCACCGGGACTGAGCGAAAGTCATGAAAATGCGTACAATGTGTCCACCCCAGTGAATTGTACGCGTTGATGCGTGCGTGATTCATTGTGTAGAACAGCTTTTATACACAATTATTTTGTTATTAGGTTAATTGTCGCTAGCAAACGCTTAGGTATCCCTGGCAAGATGGACGACTTTGTCTGGTCGGGTCACCAAAACAGTCCGCATCAAACAAAAAACAACATGATTATTGAAGTGATCACGGTCATATATACCCGTTACAGTTACGAGTCACCTGTCAACTTATAGAATGCGCATAACACTCTGAACGACGGGACGATGGAATAAACGTGCCCTTATTAAACTCGTCATAAAAACACGTTCAAGTTCAAGTAATAAAAGAAGCGTTTGAGAAAAGTTTTCACTCCGCAGACGCAGCACAATGCGAACCTCCCCCAATCGAGCGGTCTAATTCGAAGCGTATGTCCCGGAGCAACCCCGTCGAGTCTCGCTTGCGTCTCGCTCGCTCTCGGGGGAAGGGGTCTGGTGCGAGCGGAACGTGTTGTGTCGTGTTTATTTGGTTATTTTAGGCGACCACGTGGATCGGGCCGCGGTAAACATGATCGTCGTTATCCGCGCGCAGCTGATTAGCGGATAAAAGTTACTTTTAAACATTTACTCGTATAATTGAAAGGTCTTCGGACTTTGTTTAGTTAAATTTGATTTCTGTATTTTCAACCATTTGCCTTTGGAAGTCAGGAAGCCGTTTAGTCGAACCTATTTAAAGAATTTCTTAAGTGTATTCTTAGTATGCGTTTGAAAACTTTGCCAACTTTAGGCAGCTGGATTCTTTACAAGTTGTCACTGACCTTTAGCCTGATAAGTGAGGAATTTAATTACATACTTACCTGCGTATATTGCCGTTCTAATTCAAAAGGACGCATATCCAAAAAAACAGATTTAGTACTTTACATGTTTGGACAAATTAGACATCATTCTATCATGATTTTCTCGAAACCTATGAAACAGATATGCATTCTTTGAATTAAGATGGCAGTATGATAGATTGATGGCTAATCTGTCTCAAAATGTAAAAAAATATCTGTTTTTTTAGACATGCGTCCTTTTGAATTAGGACGGCAGTATAGGTAATGTCTATAACGTGTTTGATGTATATTTTGAACTTGTCAAGGAAGTTCAAATGTTTTGACCTAAAGCCTTCGTTTGCTGCGTGGGGCTTTAATATTAGTGATCGTGGCACTTGAACCTTGTTGTCATTTCCGAAATATTGACACTTTGACAGTACCTAATAGTTACGCGAAGGTTAGTCGCACGCGTAGTTGGAGCTGTAGTTTAAACTGTTGTTTACCTCTAATCATATTGTGAGTTAGAAAACACGGATAAGATGCACTAAGATGAACAAGTGAACGATCTAGTCAGCGGGTATAACGTTATTGACGCTATTCTGGCGGCTGGCGCACACCGCTCCATTCACTTAGAACTTAGTAAATAAAGTTTTATTGCTGCATTGTTATTATCTTCCATTCACAAAAGTGGCGCCAAAAGGAGTTCACCGCACACTATAATAGGTAGTTCGGTAACGTTATTATCTGTTATTAGTTTATCTGCTTTACTACTCAAAGTATTTCAATAAAAACGAAACAAAACATGCAACAATCTAAACGTAAACAAAAGGTTAAAGTACTCGCAGTCTGCCTTTATTGATGTTCGTGAAAATGACGTAAGTACCGCGTTGCATGGACCGTTTTGATGCTTATGTGGAAGTAATTCTAGTGAATTATTGTCTGGAATAAGGTTTTAACAAATCCTTCGGGTTTTGTACAATCGATTAGGCCGTTGGTAGGGTCAGACCGACGTCGCGTCGGGTGCGGTCGCGGTCGCGGCCGGCTAGTGCTTCAGTCACCGTCACCGCGGTCTCAGACTAATTTAGAGCCAACTATCCTTCAAGGACAAGGCGGACTGTTGTTTGTATATTAGTTATATTATACTACACTCACTGCTTTCACTCAGTGTCGTCACAATTTAGCAATCATTTGAACGCGCAAGTGCGTTTGCGGCTATTGACGACGTCTCGACTCCGCCAGCAGCCAGCGAATGCCGTATTCTCAAACGCGATTCATGCAAGCTTGGCTATAGCTTCTGTGAAAAGATAAAATCCTTGGCCTAATAAAACTGCCCTTATTTCTTGTCTACATCATACCTATCCCCTTCCTTTTAATTTAAAAACATTTAAGTTTTTTATGAGATACTGTGGGTCAAGGTCAAACGTGGTTTTAGGTATAATGCCTCACGCGCGTACCAGTTGTTTTACCCATCCTAGGCTGGCAACACGTCTGCGACGCTTCGGTGTTGTTGATGTTTTTGGCCAGTGGTGATTACTTACCATTAGGTGACCCAATTGCTCATTTTCCTTGTAAACAAACAATGAACATGATTGCAATAAATGAATATGAATATGGAAAATATCAAGAGCTATTGTATGTTTCGTCGCAGGGGCCCTGTCTAATGATAGTGGGACGTAAACCAGAGATATTAGATATACCATAGATTACGCAAATGCATCAACTTCGCGTGTTCAAACCCCGACCAGGCGTCGGGGTGATCGTATCAACATAAACATGTTGAAGGGCGGCTGCAGCTGAATCCGTTTGGATTATCAGTTCTGTGCAGTCTGTTCAGTTCAAATTTGGGCTGTGACGTCACAGTAAGTGGTAAAAAGTCACGGTTAGTTAAATACAAATTGTAAAGTCTTCCATGCTGGTCTGGGAGTAAAGAAAAAACATAGAATTTACCAGCTGCTTCTCTTCCCGCGCAGATGGTAAAAGCTAATCGAGGGAATGGGCAAAAGTCTTACGAATCATGTTTTAGGCGATGCGGTTAGCAACCCATAAACGAGGCCTTAAGGTTTTGTTAAATCTAGCTCTGTCTACCCCGTAAGGGATAAAGATGTGTGTGATATATATGTATGTATCGTAAAGTCGAGTAGGTACTCATCTGCGAGTTGTACCTCACCAATAATCCTAAAGTAGACTCCATAATTCGGCGAACTAACTTGACGGCTAAAAATATACTGTCACGAATGTCGATATAAATTTGTCGATAAAACAATTACTTAACATGAAAGATAACAATAAATACAACTCGACGTTACGAAAGATTCGCAATCACTAAGTACTAAAGCTCCGAGTAGACCGATGACGGAAAGTCGAATGGCTCGCTTGGCGAAATATCAATAAAACAAAATGGCGGACAGCGTCCTGTTCAAAATGGTGGTCAATCTTTTTTGATTTTTGAATCGATTTATTTTTGTTATAATATCGTTTTAACAAAAGTATTAGTTGGATTTCAAACACAATACTGCTGCTCTATGAACTGGATTTATTAAAATATCGATATTAACAGTACTAGCGAAACTGTGGCAACATTCCTGTGCTACGAACTGTCAAGTTAGTTCGCCTAATTATGGTGGCTCGCGGCAGACTCACAGGCCACGTCCAGGGTTTTTGGTTATTGTAACGTGCAACAGCTACAGTTAAGCTCGCAGTTGAATAGGCACTTTATATTTGCGTAATCTATGGTATACTTATCTGCACGTTGATCACGAGAACGCAAAAGGGTCGCGTCGCGCGCGAGTTAGTTTGCCCGTCTTTTTCTTACTGTTCTTTCTAGAAAGAGACGGGTTGTCTGTAACGCGCGCGACGCGACTCCAGCGCTCTCGTCCCGGGCTGGGGCCTTACCATGACGTTTTCTATTCAATTTTGATTCTTTTGCTGTCATTTTTTGACACTTCTAGTATGGATCTGACAGCGATCGATTCAAATTTAGTTCGGAATTGAACCGCATTAAGACGCCATGGTTGACTTCCTCTGGGTACCTATAGGTGATGTGTTGGGTAACGCCAGGTTGATGTAGACGTGTTGTGTCGGCAGCATGGAGCTGAAGGCGGACGGGCTGGCGGAGGGCGCGCCGCGGCCGGTGAAGGAGCGCAAGAAGCACGACCGCTTCAACGGCATGAGCGAGGAGGAGGTGGCGCGCCGCACGCTGCCCGACCACCTGGCCGAGAACCTCGACATCATCATTGTGAGTACGATCGCCACTCTACATCATCATCATCATCATCATATCAGCCGAGACACTTGGGGTAATTGAATTCCAAAAAAAACTTGTACCAGTGTGTTGACACTAGAATTAAATATTTTTACACCAGTAAGTTTTCACTTTTTTGAACGTTGATGATGGAGGTTCATTTTTAAGAATTTGTAAATTGAATAGATAAAATTAAATTCAACTGAAGAAAAAACAATCGTATTCAAGTATTAGCCGCACCAATTATTGATATATCATTGGAAAACTTTTATAGAAGAAAAGTTGACATGCCAACAGTACATAAAAAAAACATTGCACATTCATTCGGAAAATTATATGTTATGGCCTATTTGTCAGGTTAATAGGTTCTTCTTCTTTTTCTAATATGGCCCCATCGATCGATGCGATTATTTCGCCAATGTCAAAGTCATAAATCCAGTATTCAATAATCTTTTGAGAAAAATGTCGGCAACGTTGTACGGGAGAACACGGTCAAAAGACCCCTACCCCCCCTGTCGGGCTCTTAGCCAACGGATAATGATACCCCACAGAATCTGCCAGGAAATCATTATTCGATGCCCAGGGTGCACCGGACCAAGCATTGCTCTTCCCCTCGGATGGATACAAAAACGAACCGCAGCTCTTGACCACACGCGGAGGTAACCCGACTTGCACCCCAGGTTAATAGGTGAATTTTGATTGGTTACATTTGGAACGTCACAATTACAAATGACTTGTAAGATTGTCATTCGGCCATCTTTGGTAACTTTTTGGAATTTAATTACCCCGAGCAGTATAGTACGAGTGCGCGCGAGAGCAGTGTCGCGCGGGAAATGGACTACCCGTCTTTTTCTTACTGTTCCTTCTAGAGAGAGACGGGTGGTCTACCACTCGTGCTAGCCGTGCTGCTACATAGGCATTCCGCAAGGATCTGTACGACGACCGGTGTCTTGCTACCCGCAGCCAACGGCTTCCCGCGATCTTGACCCGGTCGTCTGTCCACCTAGCGGGATGCCTGTTATGTTATAAATACTAACCAGCATTTCGCCTTCCGTTACGCCACTCTAAATAAAAATAAATAGTATTAGGGAAAAAACAACGGGTTGCACTCTGGGAGTGATGGTAGAAGTGAAAACTACATCACGCACACTCGCGCAAGCGCCCAGCGCCGCTTAAACGACCCACCAGCAACTCCGTCCGTCTTACGAATTTTCGGTCAGGTCACGTGACCTGACGCGAGTTTAACATTTTTGCCCATCCCAAAAAAGTCCGCTACGCCGCTAAGTTTTCACTTCGACAATTCACACAAATTGACCTAGTCCCAAAGTAAGCGCTAGCAATCTGAAATCGTGTTTTGTTTTGTCTGTCTGTCTATGTTAGTAACCAATATAAAATGATCTGATACTACCAACGTTTTGGTTGGGAACAGGGCTCTGCTAGCACTGGTTTCTTAGATTTACTTGTCGAATTTGTACGGAATCCTCGGTGCGCGGGCCCGACTCGCACTTGGCCGGTTTTTTACTGTTAACTATATATTTTTCACGCCACTGCTGGGAAATGTGACGAAAGATGGTCTGTTCTTGGTCCCCAACACAATCAATAGTTGTACATAGAATGAGCAGGCCTTCTATCAATTTAAACTGTAGTAAATTTCTTTGATTGTACAAAGAAGGCATACTTATATTTCTATACCTATAATTACTACATAGTATAAAACAATTTTTAAAACTACGTAACGAATTTTGACGCCGTTTTGTTAATAGATATAGTGATTCCAGAGGACGGTTTTAAATTTAAAATTCAAAATTTATTTTCGCAAATAGGCCGCCAAGGGCTCTTTTACATGTGTTTAAATAAAATAAGTATTGTTATGAGTGACGCAAGGTCGCAATGAAGCCTCGCTGCAAATAGACACAATATTTCGCTCTTTTGCGGCCGCCACCCATCTTTGTACAGTCAAGTGAAATATGTATCTAGTCAAAGTTTCAAAAATAAGTATCATACGCTCTTACACTAGTGTAATAAGGTCGTGGGACATATTTTTGACAAGTTCATATCGATACTTATTTTTGCACTTGACCGTACATGCGAGTCGACGTGAGTTCCCAAACGTTAAGCCTGTAATAAGGCACAGTAGCGGCAACCAGCCTCAACTCATGGCAAACCTCCGGTGTCACTTTGCGAACACACGTCACGTGTAAAGAGGCTTATCTGTAGGTGTGTCCAAAGGCACATAGGACCTTTTAGTGTTGGCGGCGCCAGAGGGCGCGCCGCCCTCTGCGAGTCGTTGCCACGGCGACGCTAGACAATCGACGGCTTACGAATTTCACGCCGAATGGCTGGCAGACCTCGGGAACAATGCTATAGAAATGAGCCGTCTGTGAAAAACTAGGCAGCGCGCTTTGGATTTTGGGCCATTGGTACTTGCGCCGACTGTGTTTGACGTTAGTCGGAATCTAATTTAGTTGGTGGGCTAATTGGATGGTAATTTCAAAAATTACCCACTTATGTTTACTCTATAAAGTCCTTGATATCTTAAGTGGCAGTTATCTATGATTCCCTCTCTATTTCTTACTACGAAACAGACAGAGACTTAAGACGCAAGTGAAATATATTCACATGCCACCGTAGAACACTATCGCAAAACGCACCTTGTGTTTGAGTAACGGCGGACTGTCAATTGCGACAGGGTTCTACGGTTGTACAGTCAACAACTTTATTTGTTGAGCATACATGGAACGTTGTCACAGTGATGTGATTGATTGTTAGTGTTTAAAACATGTTGCTAAAGTTTGGCAACGTCCATATGACAGCGTTCCATAGTGGCTCAACAATTAAAGTTGTTACATACATTTCACTGCAGGTACTTTTTCATGGACACCCCTCGCAAACCATGCAGCAGAGTTGGGCGTTATCTAGATAATTTCTTATCTAGATAATTATTCCAAATATATTTATACGAAGATAAATTCAACCACAAATAGTGCGTTGACAACTTTTCTATTTAGATGAATTATCTAGATGAAGATAACCAACCTCGTTTGTTATTGAAGTGAGCTTATTATAATAAATGTATACAGAATGTCACGTCGGGTCAAACCGTCACACTGACATATCACAACTAATTTATCTAGATAAAAATTAAACTGATCTAGATAAATTCAAAATAACAAATGACGGATTATTTAGTTACTTCAAATAAAATATGATTTCTTCCTGGTTTTTCGTAAATAGATAATTTTAGCCCAACTCTGCCATGGAGCCATTGTTGTCTTGAGTAAATAGTTGTTGCGTGTGTTGCAGATCGGCATCAACCCGGGGCTGTTCGCGGCGTACAAGGGGCACCACTACGCGGGCCCCGGGAACCACTTCTGGAAGTGCCTCTACCTGTCCGGGCTCACGCGCGAGCAGATGAGCGCCGACGAGGACTACAAGGTAATGCGCCCCAGCCACACGAGACACAGGGAAATAATAGTACATTACTGTCTAGGCCAGAAAGTAGGCAATTGCTGGCTGAGTATTGGTTTGCCCGGACGAGCTTGCGAGTCCGTTTAATAATACGAAGCCAGCAATGCTATTCTGGCCGAGACAAGTATAGTGCTTTTCTCAAAAAGCGAAAATAAAACAACAACAAAAATAAATGAAAATAAAATAATGAAAATTATTTTGCTTTGCCGCCTTTTTGCTATCAATGGCATTTGAGAACACCTAAAGCTATTTCAGACACAGATAAACACGTTGTCGTACTAGCTTTCTTTTTTTTAATTTGATGTTTTAAGTCTTGTGCCTTTATTTTATAATGGTGATTTGCATTTTTAAAAAGTTAATAACTAGACAGTAATGGAATTTGTATGCAACATTTTGTTTTTTTTTTTTTAATTTTGGACTGACTGGCAACAATTAACTTCCTGTTCTGATATGTAGTTAACAATGACGACTTTAACGGACATTTTTGAGAAAAATAAATTACCAGATGGCCTTTAGGTCTTGTTACCTTGGGCTCTGGCTACCCCGTAAGGGATAAAGACGGCTTATGTGTGTTATGCCGTGTGGTGTCGGTCGAGAATTGCGCCACGTCATTTCTTCCCGTGGGTGTCGTAAGGGCGACTAAGGGATAAATTATTTGGTATAACTGTACAGTCGCCCTCAGATATATCGTAGCGGGCGAGGTCCTTTGCAGCAGCCTTCAATTTCAATAAATTCGTAACATTAAATAAGGTCATTAAAATCAGAAAACGCAATTCGTCATAAATATAAGAGCAGCGAGCTTTCAATAAAATCGGGACGTCACTGATCGGCAAAGGTATCGATGCAGTCAGACAGATTAAAAAGATCAGAACATTTGTGGGAAATATACCTTAACTTTGTAACAAACGGTTTAAATTACAGTGAATTATGCATGCAAGTACACTATATTTGTTGACATCTTTCATTTTGGCATGACGTATGAGCCATATTTGTATTTGTTTGAAATTCGAATCTATTATTATATACGAAAGGTGCGTCGATACCTTTGACGATCTTTGCCTTCTGATATTTTTACCTCATTGTGGTTGCGGGTGGTAGGGTCTTGTGCAAGGTCCGTCGGACCGCTCCCAACGTCTTACTCGCTAATCCTGCCGCGATGCAGCAACGCTTGCGCTGCTTTGTTCCGGCATAGATAGTAAAACAACCAGTGAAATTACTGGCGTATCAGGTATTCTTCTTAAGCCCTGCAATGCATGCAGTGTTGCAGGTGCCCATTCCACGGGACTGAAACTGTCGATATACAGAATTCCAACTAAATAGTTCCAGCGGTTTACGTTACGCGTGAAAGCGTAACAAACAGACAGACGGAGTTACTTTCGCATTTACAATGCTATCATATGGATTAACTTTTTTTGTTTAGTTTCTAACTAGTTATGTCTTCGTACTCAAATATTTTGTAGGTTTGTACTCGTAACGTATTTGGGACTACGTACATAAATCACGTCTTTATCCCTTACGGGGTGGACAGAACCTAAGGTAACAAGACCTAAAGGCTGCGTTTTGCATGATTGATGGCGTATAGGTGGAAAGGGGAATCAAAACAGTAATGGGTTGCTAGCCGCATCGCTTATAACGATGGTGATGACCTGATGATTACCTGTAATTTTAATTATTATTGGCATGGATGTCTGTGAGTAAAGCAAACATAGAATGTACCAGTTGCTTCTCTTCCTGCGCAGATGGTAATATCATGTTATAGGCGATGAGGCTAGCAACCCATCACTATTTTGATCCCCCTTTCCACCTATACGCCTACAATCATGGTAAGCGAGGCCTTTGGGTCTTGTTAGCTTGGGCTCTGTCTGCCCCGAAAGGGATGAAGACGTAATTTATGTATGTATGGCATGGATCTGTTGGTCAATATTACCGTGATACTGGTATGTCAATATAGGATCGTGGATTACAAAACAAACGGATTCGCTGCGACACGCATCAATATTTCGTGATATTGATCGCGATACGCGTGGATCACACACGTTAATTTAGATCGTCTAATGTAATCTATGCCATTGGTTCAGTTACGGCTAGTCGGCGGTTCCTGCGTGTGTGTGTGTGAAATAATGTATTTAAAAAAAACTTTATACAGACAACTTTGACATTTGAACTTATATAAGTAATTATGCATTACTAGCTTTTGCCCGCGGCTTCGCTCGCGTTAAGAAGTATAGTATGCATACAAAGTCTCAGCCCGATCGGTTTAAAATTGATAAAGTTTCATACAAACTTTCATCCCCTATTTTATCCCCTTGGGGGTAGAATTGATCAAAATCCTTTCTTAGCGGATGCCTACGTCATAACCTGCATGCCAAATTTCAGCCCGATCCGTCCAGTGGTTTGGGCTGTGCGTTGATAGATCACTAAGTCACCTTTGAGATATATCTAGATTATGTGTGCTTGTGTGTTCCAGCTGCTGAACTTCGGCATCGGGTTCACGAACATGGTGGGGCGCGCGACCAAGGGCTCGGCTGACCTGACGCGGCGCGAGATCAAGGAGGGCTCGGCGGCGCTGCTCGACAAGCTGCGCGCCTTCCGCCCCAAGGTGGCCGTGTTCAACGGGAAGCTCATCTACGAGGTGTTCAGCGGCAAGAAGGACTTCTGCTTCGGCAAGCAGCCCGACACCGTCGCCGGCACCAACACGGTACGACACCCCCACCCCACCCCCCCCTTGAACTTCTGCCCGCGACTTCGTCTGCGTAGAATTATACATAAAAACCTTCCTCTTGAATCACTCTATCTATTAAAAAAACCGCATCTAAATCCGTTGTGTGGTTTTGATGATATAAGCATACATAGGGACATAGGGGCATAAGGACAGAGAAAGCGACTTTATTTTATACTATGTAGTGATGATGCGCATTGTATCATAGAATAAATAATAACAGAGTAGAACGGAATCTCTTTTGACCGCGTCCAAAACGCTGCCATTTATATATCTACTTCCCCCTTCACATCGTTACACCCCTCTGTCATCCAGGCGTGTTGCTAGGGTTGCTTACTGTTAAATATTACTTACGTCTAAAGATTATATCGCTAAAATATAAGTTTTTATTTACTTTGAAATCATTATTTTATTCTAGTTTTACAAATCGTGACCTTGAGTCGGGCCGGAGCGGGAGATTCCGTTCTACTATGTTCTTATTTATTCTATGATTGTAATTCGAATTGTCACATGTCGCCGACATATGTCGAGTGTAGTAGGAGCCTGCAGTGGGTCGCCGGGGCACTGCCACACCCAAACAGTGCGAATATTGCTCAACAGGCGGTTTCTAAATCTATCCTATGCTCTTATGATCTGTAGAGCTGTCTATTATAAACAAATGAATCAAGAATTTTTGCTATTTTTACCGTATTAAATTTCTAAACGACACTAAAAAGCCGTGGCCGGGAATCGAACCCGGATCCTCGTCATTTCGTGACGCGTGCTATACCCCTAAACCACCCATAGCAGGTGGGTAAGCCTTCGAATTTTTCCATCTGTTACTAGCTGTCACGTGACCTTGTTACTATGCGAATTTTTGTCGCCAAGCGTCATCTGTTTGAATGATGTGTCTGTACGACACAGTGTATTACAGATCAATAGAACACCTATGGTTAAGATACATAAGGTCTGTACAGTCGATGTCAATGATATTTTTATACTGCCTTGTCGCTCCAAGTACTGACACCATATGAAAGTTCAAACATAAAGTTACAACGACATGGGACTAAAGTGTAAAGATATCTTTGATGACGACTGCACCTAGTTGACAAGAGCAGCAAACGGCGGTCATTTATCGTTATCGCTTTGAGATGAAACTAGGTTTCCAGACAGTCTCATTGCATCCCATTCAAAGCGTTCAAAGTAATCGCAGTCAGCAACTCTTTCTGTCCTCATCTTTTATTGTTTGACAGAAAGAAATGGTGAATACGATTGTGATTCCGAGTGCTTTAGATCAGGTAATATAAGATTAGAAAGGACTAAAGAAAAGTAACAATCTTATGAATCATGCACGTGTGCTGTGCAAGGCGCGATACTGTTGCAAATCGTACTGCACATTACTATACAATACTTTAATACAGTTTAAAATACTACGATTAGGCGTCCGGTCACGGCGGCGGCGCCGATCGATTTAGAATCACGCTGTGTAATTGAATCGGAGGAAAGAAAGGAGAGTCCGGCGCGCGGGAGATTTCACGGTACAAATAAGCGCAACATTGCTACATTTGTGCGCTTTACAAGATTATATTTAAAAATGCCCGGTTAATCATTGTTTTCTGTAGTGGTGGCATTTGCAAGTTTTTACACCAGCTTCCCATAACCCTTAAAAAGGCGGGGGTTCAAGTGGTACGAACTTGTTGTATTTTGTTGGAGAAAATAATAAAAGATGTTTCCCTATTGTTGATATATTTCAAAGTAAAGTGACAAGCTAAGTATAAACAAATACTATTCAAAATTTTGATTAGAGAACCATAAAATGACTAGACAATAGCCAGTACATATTTCAACACCCTCCCATAATCAAAATTCTCACAAAAAAACTTGCTTTTAACACCAATATAAATCCTTAAATGTTAACACCACAAACAGTACATAACACAATTATATAAAAGCAATAAATTTATCATAAGTCCTAGGTACTAACTAAACCTAATCCATTAATACATCTCTGATGTGCTATTTTGCCTAGGCACTTAGTCAGAACATCAGCCGACATATCACTTGACTTTATAAATTTAAGTTTTATACTATTATCGGACACCTTTTCTCGAATAAAGTGAAACTTAGTGTCGATATGCTTGGTTCTGCCGTGATGCACAGGATTATACGCCAAGTTTTGTGCACTCTGACTGTCGCTGTATACAACTACAGTAGGGTAGTGAGTGCTACATACCTCTGAGATAAACCGACGCAGATATATAGCTTCTTTAGCGGCATCAGTCAACGCCATATATTCCGCTTCCGTTGACGACAAGGCCACCGTAGGCTGCTTTTTCGACGCCCACGACACTGGACCATCTGCCAATTTAAAGCAATATCCTGTGTAAGATCGACGATCACTGGTACAATTACCCCAGTCGGCGTCAGTATACCCTTCAAGGGTTTTCCCAGTTTTCCTATAGATTATAGAATAATCTATAGTACGCTTCAAATACTGAAGCACCCGTTTTGCTGCTAGCCAATGACTTTTGTCATGTTTAGTATTAAATTGGCTCAAGTAACTCGCGGCAAACGCGATATCAGGTCGTGTATTCACTGCAAGATACATCAGACAACCAATTATCTGCTGGTAATCATAAGCATAAGTTGTATCTTTACCTTCTACATCAGCAGTCAACTTGCTATTTGCCAATGGTGTATCAAAATCCTTTGCGTTCTCCAGTTTAAATTTTTTAAGTAGAGACGATATATAGGACTTTTGATTCACTAGTATATTTCCACTGTCACAACAAATATTCAGCCCTAAATAATATTTTAAAGGGCCTAAATCTTTCAGCGAAAAATATTTTTCTAAATCACTTTTGACATTGACGAATGACATGTCATTTTTATAAAAAATAATTATGTCATCAACGAACACTGCCAGTATTATTAAATCCGAACCAAGGAGTTTCTTATATACACAAGGTTCAGTAGGCAATCTGTTAAAACCTATTTTTGTCAAGGTTTCGTTAAGTTTAATATTCCACACACGGGGAGCTTGCTTTAGCCCATATAAAGACCGTTGCAGTAGACAAACCTTATCCTCTCAAATCTCGGCGTAAGACCTCCGAGTAAAATAGCAGCAACAGACGTATCTTCTATCGTTTTTCCTATATCAGACAGATCGTACACAGTGGACATCACTGCATTGATGTACGCTTCAATGTTAGGAAAATCAGAGAGACTAAGTCTATATAATCTTCTTTCCAAATAAAGGCGCCGACCCATACCTTTGTCCTCATAAGCTTTTTGCAGTGCAATCCAGGCTTCCGAGGCCGATGTTGCACTCCTCGCATGCGTTATAGCCGAACCATCTAGTGTTAGGCATATCTTAGCCAAGGCCTTTTTGTCTACTTTTGATTTAATATCTGCAGGAATATTACTGCCCTCGGGATACCCATCTATAGCTTCCCATAATTCTTCATGCATCAAATAATTACGCATTCTGAATTTCCACGAGCTATACCCGTCTCTACTGCGTAGACTAAAATTGGGTAGTGAGGAAGAATTAGAGCCTCTTACCCCATTGGTATCTCCACTTGTATATGGCATCGTATATCCTCAGATCACAAAAGACTATCGGACGTCTGAACTATTATTTTTCAACTTGCCGATAAAAACACTCCGAAATAAACCGTATCAAACTATACTTCCATTATTCTAGTTATTCTCCAATAAATATTCTACTTATTCTTCGTGCTGATAACGATTTTGTTGTATTTTGTTGGAGAAAATAATAAAAGATGTTTCCCTATTGTTGATATATTTCAAAGTAAAGTGACAAGCTAAGTATAAACAAATACTATTCAAAATTTTGATTAGAGAACCATAAAATGACTAGACAATAGCCAGTACATATTTCAACAGAACTGACTATTATCATGCATAAAGGTCCGGTCCCACCGCCGCGTATACGCAGTGACGTGTCGTAGGCGTCACGTTTTCTAACCGTTTGTTCATACATTTTGTTGCGTAAAAGCACCGACAACGTCTGTTATATTCTGAGAAACTAGCATGGTGTGAGTTAGTCACTAACGTGTCGCAGAATGTGATAGCCCCTATTATTTTATTAGGGGGATGTCAACAGTCACAGACCTATTTCGATAGTACCGACCATTTCAAAGATAGTCGAGTCAATTCTGTCGTCCTATCTGATGAAGCACCTTGAGACCCATGACTTACTGACTGACAAACAATATGCCTACAGGAAAAGTAAGTCAACAACAACAGCAGCGCTCAAGATAGTTGACTGTATTATATCTGGTCTTGATGACAGGTGTAAGATGGCGGCAGTGTTGTGTGATTTATCGAAGGCCTTTGATGTGATTAGTCATAAATTACTTTTAAACAAGTTGCCGTACTATGGTATCCGAAATAGCGCTCATAAATTACTCACATCGTTTCTGGCTGACCGCAAACAGATTGTCAGACTGTCAACAAACGGCAAAAGGTACGATTCAGACGTAGGTTCTGTGGGTGTTGGGATCCCACAGGGGTCTGCACTAGGCAATACTCTATTTTTGATTTTTGTAAATGATCTTCCGTCATCGGTTGCAGCGGGACTGTCTGTGCTGTTTGCAGACGATACTACTGTAATTGTCAGTGAGCGGTCGTATGAACTACTTGCAACGAAGATTCGGGAGGCATGTGATCAGCTGCATGACTGGTTCAAGACGAATGGGTTAATGTTGAACCTTTCTAAGTCCAGTGTTATGGTTTTCTCGGGTCGTAGCGTCGCATTACCTCCGTGTGTCATGGGCGGCCCAATGCCGGTGACAATGGAGTGTCGGTTTCTGGGTTTCATGTTGGACGCTCACCTAAACTGGAAGCGTCATGTGAGTAAGCTCTGTGATAGATTGAGTGGTGCCGTCTTTGCACTGAGGAAACTTAAACCTCTCATTTCCGGTGATGCTTTGAGGCAGGTCTATTTTGCGCATTTCCACTCGCTGATGTCGTACGGTACGCTCATATGGGGAAACTCCACAGACGCCAACAGCGTGATGATACTGCAAAAACGTGCCGTAAGGACGCTTGTTGGTGTACCACCAAGACATTCGTGCAGGGGCCTGTTTCAAAGGCACCGCATCATGACGCACTACTCGGTCTATGTATATGAATTACTGACATTTGTTAAAAAAAACATACATACATTTGAACACGTGAATGTCAAAGGCAAGAAATTGCGTACCACAGGGCGCCTTAGAGCAGTCCCACGCCGCTTGGCGCTTTCGGGAAAAAACCCGCGTGTCGTTGGGCCGACATATTACGAGCGGCTGCCTGCCGAACTTAGAGACCTAGGAGAAGAGACATTTGGTCGCCGGGTGAAGAACCTTTTGTTGGAAAACCCTCTTTATTCGGTTACAGAATTTTTTGACATTGTTTTTTAATATTTGGCTAGATATGATTTATTTATTGTAATGTAATATGCTATGACGATCCCTATTGGAGATACATTTTATTCATAATGTTTTTAGAATTGTAAAATTGACATATTTTTCTAAACATAATTAATTTTGACATTGTATTTTTATTTAATTGTTTAAGATTTATTATGTTCTCGTTATTATTAATTTTGACGATCTCAACAGAAACACTTATATGTGTGACATGTATCCATATATGGGCAATGTAATGTTTTTGTTGATAAATAAATAAATCTAAATCTAAATCTATTGGTCTTTGTTTATGTTTTTTACATCAGTCTCGGACGGTATTGTGGAGCAGCTCTTGGAGCGCTACCAAAATCGAACGGTGTATTAAGTACGGATCACGATGCGTCCTTAACAAACTTCACTTGCTCAAGGTCTAAATACTTTAAATAGAAATGCATTTGGATAACGTGTTTTATTCAACTCTGATCAAATTATACGTTACTAGCTGTTGCCCGCGACTCCGTCCGCGCAGAATTCGCTTATCACCATCCCGCGGGAACTATGCTGTTTTCCTGAATTTTCTTTGCTGTAAACTTCACGGAGCCCGAGACCTTTCCAACGAATGCAAAACCGTGGAAATCGGTTCGTGCGTTCTGGAGTTATAGCGTCAGGAAGGAAAACCCGACTTATTTTTATATAGTAGACAATATACCAGGGAAACGGTCTAGTTCCTGGTTCAAGCCATCCCTCGTCTGCCGTCAAGTTCTAAAACAGAATCCGAATAAAATAGAACGAGTGTTCGATTTATAAAACTTGAGCACCAACACGAACCAGCCAGTCCGTAGACCTATAATACCTAACAGTATGTATGTAGTAGTAAGCTAATGTGTCTCCCGCAGTACATGTGGGTGATGCCGTCCTCGTCGGCGCGCTGCGCGCAGCTGCCGCGCGCGGCGGACAAGGTGCCGTTCTACGCGGCGCTCAAGAAGTTCCGCGACTACCTCAACGGGCTGGTGGCGCACGTGGACGAGGCCGAGCTCGTGTTCCCCGACAACACCAGCCGCCGCCCGCAGGAGGAGATGGAGATCCGCAGGTACCTGACCCGCCCGAGCCCTGTTCCACCTCTCTCTGTTAAGACCTTGATATTTTAAGTGTCAGTTGACTATGATGTCGTCTCTGTCTGTTTCGTAGTAAGGAATAGAGGGAATCACAGATAACTGACGTTTAAGACAACAGAAACTTTACAGAGAGTCGTTAGACAGATCCTTTGTATACAGCGTCGCCCTATTCGGTTCTTTACCGTGGAATAGCGCACGCGATGCCGCCGTCAGCGTGCAGAGGCCGTGTAAGGTTCGAGGCTGTTCGGTAAGGAATCGGGACGACATTTACCCTATTTAATTATTTCACTGCGTGAGGCAAATAACAAACAAGAAGAAAAAATATAAACTTAGAGTAAACACAAAATTAAGCATTAAAATAAAACGAAAAAACACATCACTATAACTTATTTAAGGGTGCACGTCGCAGAAACCTGGCCGTGTCCCGGATGAAAGCTTTTTTACGTTCTCTAGGGTGCTTGCTGTGTTCGGGGTGTGGTGACAGCTATTTGAAAGTAGAATAAATGCAATACAAATGAGAGCGTTAGGAGTATGAAAGGAACTGAAAGATTGAATAAGGAATAGTGTGATGAGGGAACGTGCTGCTGTGAAAGAAAAAAGTATGCTTAGTTGGTTTGGTCACGTAGAGGCTAGATGAAAGAAGATTACCAAAACAGATTTATATGGGTAGTGGGAATGGGTGCGTTGGGAGGAGAAGGCCTAGACGGACGTTCTATGACGAAATTGGGGACGTTTTAAAAAAAGGTCAGCTCAAGAGTACCCGAAACCGACGAGCATGTATATGTATGAAGAGATTGATGATAAAGCGAACGAGGTGTGTCAGGATCGTAGCAAGTGGAACAAAGTAGTCTCTGCCTACCCCTGTTGGAAAGAGGCGTGACGGTATGTATGTATGTATGTATTTGCACTGAGGTATACGTGCTACTGACTGTTTCT
Organism: Pandemis cinnamomeana; assembly: GCA_932294345.1. Classification (NCBI taxonomy): domain Eukaryota; kingdom Metazoa; phylum Arthropoda; class Insecta; order Lepidoptera; family Tortricidae; genus Pandemis; species Pandemis cinnamomeana. The sequence continues at coordinate 9,876,758 of OW028726.1, read as the reverse complement.
TCTTGAAGTTGAATGGGACGAGAGCACGACGTTCGTTTGCAGATTTTTGATAACGTTTGTATTTATTGTGTTGGTCGGTCCCATGCCCTTTAAAGAACCAACATGTGAAACAGCTAATCCAGCTTGGCGAAGGTTTGACAGCCGCCGTTGCTTTGACAACACTTATAAATGGCAACATATTTTAAAATAAATCCGAGTTGTCGTCAACTTTCGCCGAGCGTCGTCAGTAGAACCAAAGCAGTTGGCAATGCAACGAATGTGACAGAGAAAAAAACTATACACAAAGCCGTGGTTGCAGGCTCACCACGGAGCCCGAGCCCGGCGACACCATCATCCTGGAGGACGGCACGGAGGTGCCGCTCAAGAAGAAGCGCGGCCGCCCCAAGAAGATCAAGGTACACCCCACACCCCGAACCCTTCACCCTGAACCCTGCACCCTACACCCTGAATCCTGCGCCCTATACGCTACACCCTACATCTTGAACCCTGCACCCCATGTGCTGAACCCTGCGCCCTAGACCCTATACCCTACACCTTTAACCTTAGACTCCGAATCCTAATCTTACACCTGGAACCGTACATTCCGAACCCTAAATCCTGAACCCTGCACCTTACACTCTAAACCCAGTACCCTTACACCCTGAACTCTACACCCTACACCTTGAAGTCTACATTCTGAACCCTGCACCCTATACCCTACATCCTGAACTGTATGGTCTGAACCGTGTGTGTGGCGTGGCAGCTGGAGAACGGCGAGACGGCGCCGCCCACGCCGCGCGCGCCGCGCCAGCCGCGCCAGCCGCAGCCGCCCGGGCCCGACGGCGAGCAGCCGCCCAAGAAGAAGCGCGGCCGCCCCAAGAAGATACGCCCCGAGGAGCAGCAGTTCCTGCTGCAGCAGCAGCAGCAGCAGCAGCAACAGCAGGTGACCCCACAACACCAACATACACCTCGACGAACAGCTGTCTTAGCCTTGTTGGCTAGCAATCCTCTGGTGTCAATGCTCCGTGGGTTAAAGCCTGAAACTGTTCTCTTACTGAAGTGATCTGGGGTCTTATTGTCTAACGTGCAGGCGCTCGCGACCGCATTTACTGTCTCTTTCTACCCTCAGACCCGACGTTTGACAGAAAAGACGTGTGATTCCAAATTTCGTTAGACAATAAGCCCCGTTTGAATTTAATAAATGAAAAATGGGAACGATGATGGGAAATTAATAATTGACAAGATATCAAACTATAACGTTTAATTTCAATCTACGTATTAGACACTGAATGCATAATCATTACAATCGCTACACGGTCTAGTTAGGGAGCTGGCGAGCATTTCGGTATATGATTTGCACACGTTTCACGTCGAGGTGGAGTGCAGTTTAAATCATTACGAATCGATTTGGTTCAATCAATTAAGGTCCTATGTCGCTGCGTTTTCGCGTTACAGCGGATTGAAGTTGCTTAAAAAAATGGGGGTATTAAGTCATTTGCACATGTCTGCCTCTGGAGTTCATTGGTCACAATCATCTTGAAAACGAAGAAAATCGAAGAGGCAGACATTCAGGACTCTGCATTATCATGGGACGGAGTCTTAAAAGTGTAAAAAAAAAAGCTCTACTAAGTCATTTGCACACGGTTCTCATTGCGCCCATTCGATTCACTATGACTCCGTGGATTCGAAAAAAAATGTGGCAGACACTTTGCTCACTGATTTTCACCTGTATAACTGTTTGAAATTCACGGAATTAAGGGACAGCAGGCATACAGCAAAGCTATTCGGTAAGCAGGATAGATACGGCGCGAGCGTGCGTAGGTGCTTACCTAATAATATTGCCGTGTGTACCTATTGCATGGGATTATTGTTATTTTTTAGTTTTATTTATACAATTTTGTTTAATTATTATTCTCTAAAAGCACGGTAACGACTAAACTTCTGGAGCTGAAATCTATGCAATCATATTTTTTCTCAATGCCAACCAAAAAATCAATTCAATTCAGAAAAAAAATCAAACGGTCTGCCTTTGGAATATCAGAGGCCTAAACGTCTGCCTCATCGATTTTCTTTGTTTTCATAAGGAATTCAAACATCAGTCCAAGAGGCAGACGTGTGCGCATAATATAGCACACCTTTTTTTTTTAACATTTTTGAAACGCTGTAAATTTACAACGCAGCGCCACCATGATGGCAGACTATTTTTCCGTGGTTCTTCTCATTGTTTTTGATCGAACAATTCAAGTCTGCCAAGTGTGCACATCATATACATTTTTTTAAATCATAAAAATAAATTAAAAAATTGAATACTACAAAAGTCAGAGCCCTGAATGTCTGCCTTTTCGATTTTTTGTGTTTCTAGGATGACTGTAATCATCAGACCCAGAGGCAGACGTGTGCACATAATATAGCACACCTTTTTTTTTTTACATTTTTGAAACGCTGTAAATTTACAACGCAGCGCCACCATGGTGGCAGACGGGGTCCTTGATGTTCCTTAGGGCATAAATATTACTATTAATAACGTCTGCCTTGTGTGCTGATCATATAGAAATTTTGCTCGCCAGCTCCCTAGCTATCAGCCGATGCGAGCTATTGACGCCGCCATATTGGCCTCGGCCGCTCTGCCGAGCGCCTGCCACTCTAACCCCACTCCGCGGCCGGCTGTGATGCGCCATGCGATATATAGACGGAAAGATTTGAGGCGATAGAAAAAAAGTAAAGGTGTCGTGCTGTAACTCGTGCGTGTGTTGCAGCAGAGCCCGATGCTGCAGGCGCCGCTGCCGCCCATGCACGAGGGCGCCTACCTGCCCGGCGGCGCCGCGCCCGCGCAGCCGCAGCCGCCGCCCGACATGCAGGACATCATGTACTCCGACGCGCCCTACTTCCAGCACGGTCAGTGTGTGTTGCAGAGCCCGGTGCTGCAGGCGCCGCTGCCGCCCATGCACGAGGGCGCCTACCTGCGGATGCTCGTGGCGCTTGTTGCTATTTTTAAAGTACCTTTATTTGGCGAACGGCAACGAAACAAATATCTCGGAAGTTCGGCTGTGACTAAAGAAATAAATGTTCAGCATTCGAATCTTTTCGAGACGAGGTTTGTTTTAGGTAATTTTGACTATTTTCACACTATTTACACGGAGGCCGCTAAAAATGGGAGACGAGAGTGGTCAAATTTTGAAGAAACAAAGTCTTCTCTCTTTCCGAAGTATTTTCGCTTTCCCATTCCATTTTCACTCACTTAATACGTTTGACGCTAGCCTCCCAAAACCCGCTAAAATTAGAGGCAAAGGCGAAATGAGAGCGCTTTAAATTGTTGAAGACTTGAATTGAAGTATGCTCCGAGCGATGTTCGCGTTCTGATCGGAGCGATGTGTTGTGATGCGTATGTTTGTGTCGTCAGGAGGCAACATGGAGTCCCCGATGGAAGTGGCGGCGCCGCTCGGGCTGGCGCGCTACTCGTCGCCGGGACCAGGCGTGGCGGGCGGCTTCGCTGCGTCCCCGCGCGGCGTGTACGCGTCCCCGCGCGACCAGGGCTACTCGCCCGGCCCCGCGCGCCCCGCCGGCACGCCGCAGCCCCAGGTGCCCCCTCCCCCCGCCACCGCTGTCCCCGCAGCCCCCCCGCAGTGCCGTGTGCTCACCCCCCCCGTGTTGCAGTACCCGGTGTCCCCGGCGGCGTTCTCTGCGCCGTCGCCGCCGCGCAGCAACCCGTACGCGTCGCCGCGCTCGTCGCAGGCGCTGTTCGCGGCGCGCTCCCCGCACTACCACGCGCAGGGCTCCCCGCACCTGCGCCGCGACGACCAGTACGACCTGCCGCGCGACCCGCAGCCGCAGGTCTGTACTACCGCTACACGCTCCTACACTAGCACATTGTGCATCGAGGGCAATAAGAAGGGTATTGTTGAAGTCTATTAGAAATTCTAGGATATAACAAAATTATTGATGCGGTGGTTTTATGAAATCAAACCTTTGACTGAAAATTTTAGAGTATCACAAATTATAATTTTTATCCTTAATTAATAATTAGAAATAGAGAACGATAATGGGAAATCGGGAGTAGACAAAATACCAAATTACAAATTTTACTTTTAATCTAGTTAGAGTACAGAATACGTAATAAATTCAATCGCTACACGGACAGCCGATGCGTATGGGGCGGGGCCTAGCCCGCTCTGCCGAGCGCCTGTCACTGTATCCCCACTTCGCGGCCGGCTGCAATCTGACATGCTATAGACGGACGAGAACCTTTGAGGCGATGGAAAATAGTAGTAAAAAGATGGTTCGGGTAACGGTTGGTGGTGTGGTGTGTGGCAGACGCGGCCGTACTCGCGCTCGCCGGGGCTGCTGGGCGCGGCCTTCCCGGCGGCGTCCCCCGCGGCGCTGCCCTCGTACACGCCGTCGCCGGCGCACACGCCGTACTCGCAGCACTCGTCCCCCGCGCCGCGCACGCCCGCCGCCTACCCCGCGCACTCCTCGCCCGCGCCGCCGCCGCCGCCCGTGCCCGTCTCCAGGCACCAGGTAAACTAGCCCGGCTCGCGATCTCCGTACTCGGAATGAAGTACGAGTGGGTTCTATGTTTATATTAAAACCAAACATAACTCCGTGTAAAGTTACAAAAATAAGTGTATAGACACCTAGGGACATAAATATACCTAAAACTCCCGCGGGAGGTACGTCAGCTTCGACTGCTATATGCTATACGTTTCCGTGTAGATAACATGAAAAAGACTGGTGTGTTCTGTGCTGATTTGGAAGGCGGATTTACCTAGGATTTTGTATAAAATACTTGAAAATTATCTTTGATTGATTCATAAAAAAGGTGGTTTTATGAAACCACGAAACGAGTGAAATTTTTAAAGCATCGCCGGGCTTGATTGAGCTTTTGTGTGCCGATTTGGATCTTGACCGAGAGCGATTACGAGTGTGAAAAGGACGACGATAGTGTTGCCGGCCGCAGGATCCAAGTTAAATTTGCGTTCTTAATCTTAACTTAAAAATTAAAAAATGGGAATGACAATCGGAAATAAATAGTAGACAAGATATCAAAGTAAATTTTAATTTAAATTTACGTATTACATTACGGAGTACATAACAAATACAATCGCTACACGGTCAGCCGATGCGAGCTACGGGCGCCACAATAATGGCCTCGGCTGCTCTGCCGAGCGCCTGCCACTCTATCCCCACTCTATATTACTTCATAAAAGGGTTCGTCGTGCAGCAAACGTAAGAGTGTCGGTGTTGCAGGGCGCGGGCAGCACGGGCAGCGCGGGCTCGTTCGGCGGCGAGCTGTCCAGCGACATCGGCGCCGCCATCTCCTCGCCCGCCTCGCCCGCGCTGGCGCTGGAGTTCGAGCCGCCGCACGACCGCAGCCCGCCGCCGCTGCAGCCCGCCGGCGCCAGCGACGACGACCTCGCCGACTACAGCAAGGTACCGCCCCCGCCCCCGCCCCCGCCCCGCTGCAGCCCGCCGGCGCCAGCGACGACGACCTCGCCGACTACAGCAAGGTACCGCCCCCGCCCCCGCCCCCGCCCCGCTGCAGCCCGCCGGCGCCAGCGACGACGACCTCGCCGACTACAGCAAGGTACCGCCCCCGCCCCCGCCCCCGCCCCGCTGCAGCCCGCCGGCGCCAGCGACGACGACCTCGCCGACTACAGCAAGGTACCGCCCCCGCCCCCGCCCCCGCCCCGCTGCAGCCCGCCGGCGCCAGCGACGACGACCTCGCCGACTACAGCAAGGTACCGCCCCCGCCCCCGCCCCCGCCCCGCTGCAGCCCGCCGGCGCCAGCGACGACGACCTCGCCGACTACAGCAAGGTACCGCCCCCGCCCCCGCCCCCGCCCCGCTGCAGCCCGCCGGCGCCAGCGACGACGACCTCGCCGACTACAGCAAGGTACCGCCCCCGCCCCCGCCCCCGCCCCGCTGCAGCCCGCCGGCGCCAGCGACGACGACCTCGCCGACTACAGCAAGGTACCGCCCCCGCCCCCGCCCCCGCCCCGCTGCAGCCCGCCGGCGCCAGCGACGCCGACCTCGCCGACTACAGCAAGGTACCGCCCCCGCCCCCGCCCCCGCCCCGCTGCAGCCCGCCGGCGCCAGCGACGCCGACCTCGCCGACTACAGCAAGGTACCGCCGCCGCCCCCGCCCCCGCCCCGCTGCAGCCCGCCGGCGCCAGCGACGCCGACCTCGCCGACTACAGCAAGGTACCGCCCCCGCCCCCGCCCCCGCCCCGCTGCAGCCCGCCGGCGCCAGCGACGACGACCTCGCCGACTACAGCAAGGTACCGTACAGGACCTTCCTGCTCCCCAAGCTGCTTCCGAATCCATCGTAGGGTACTTACATTTGTGAGGCCTCGCGACACTCGTATGATCTTATTATGAAACTCGCCTCGATTCGTTTACCAGCAAACTTATCTTTTCATTGAAGAATTACTAAGTATGAGGGTAGATTAGAAAAAAAATCATCCCCACTCTGAGTACAGTCGTTGTATCGTGTCGTTTTGCTTTCAGTCGGGCTCGAACGCGGACGGCATGTCGCCGGGCGGCAACGCGGCGTTCAGCGGGGGCATGTACGCGGGGGAGGGGGAGGCGCGGCTCTACACGCACAGCCCCCATCACAAGGACCACTACCACTACCGGGACCAGGCTGCAGGTACGGCGCGGGCTGCGGGGGAGGGGGGCCCCGCTATACTGTTTGTGTAGCTGTTCGTGTCTATTTACCCTCGCGCGTGGTTGGTTGCAGGCAACAGTCTGGGCGACAGTCCGCGGTTAGACCACCTACAGCAGCATCCCTCCATGTACCCAAGCAATTTTAATAGGTAAGTTACAGAAATACTTCTGCTGCCAAATTTGCAAAGTATTAGAATCCGCTTTGCGGAGCTCCTATTTCGTCAAAATGGCATTTTGACTATCGCAATGGTTTTCCATTTCGTTTTTTTTTTTTTTTTTTTTTTTTTATTACGAACTGACCAGTGATTGACCTCTATCTCACTTGGTGGAAGGTGCAGATGAGGCTATTTATTGCATTTTTTCTGGTAAAAAAGCGTAAAGTTTGATACTTTTTGTCATGAGATTTGTTCGTACGCAGGTCAACGCCCGAGGGCGGTGGCGGCGAGGGCCCGTTCTCGCCGCACGCGCCCGCCTTCCGCCCGCCCGAGCACGCGCCGCACACGCCGCACGCCGTGCGCGCCGCCGGTCAGTACACACGCACACGACACCGACACACGTGGCATTGCAGCTCCCTGACAAACGTTCTCGTTCGTGACAAATGTTGTGTTGTGAAAAAGATCTTAAAATATTATTAAATATTGACTTATTTGCGTCATATGGGTTGTTTTTGTATAAAACAGAATACCGTCAAACACTCCAACTTTGCCACCAGGGTATACTTTGCCCAAAACACAATTTCTAAGGAAATCTACTAATAATAAAAAAAGTTACAGAATTATGGCAACATTCTTGACATTGGTAGATAATAAACTATACCTGTGGTAACACAGAGTAGCGCGTGCGCTCCTGACTTCATCCAGTAACCTGTTGGCGCTTGTCGAGTACGGAGTATATTTTTGCGGGCCAATTACTGACGAAATTTAGTAGTCAATTGTGCGTCATGGGGAATACACAAGTCAATTTTATCGATTGTTTGTAATGCAAAACGATGTGCCGAGTATTTTGATGATTGTTTCGTTACTGTAACTCGTATATAACAAAAGTTATCATGATGGGCAAAATTACCCAGTGAAGTTTAGCTGTATGTTTGTCAACATTGCCCGCCAGCAAAAAACGCTTAGGGTTGGCACCTTTTCTTTTTTTTTTAACCGACTTCAAAAAAAGGAGGAGGTTCTCAAGACAAAGTATGTTTTTTTAAAAGTTTCAAGTAGGTTCCATGCTGGTCTGGGAGCAAAGAAAAAACATAGAATGTACCAGTTGCTTCTCTACCCGCGCAGATGGTAAAAGCCCATCGAGGGAATGGGCGATTATAGTAGGAATCATGTTATAGGCGATGAGGCTAGCAACCCATCACTATTTTGATTCCACTTTCCACCTATACGCCCACAATCTTGCTAGATGTGGCCTGTAGGTACCTGTTACCTTAGGCTCTGTCTACCCCGTAAGGGATAAAGACGTGATTTGTGTGTGTGTGTGTGTTCAAGTAGGTAGATTGGTAAGTAGAAAAAAATATTTTATCCCGAGAAAAATGTGAAGTTTCCTAGCAAAAGGGACCTTATGCCTGGTTCACATTAGTCCAGTAAAATTGTTCCAGTAGCATTACATCGCGAGGCTAACGATGTCAACTGATCCACCGCACGCCGCAATGTAATAAACAAATTTGCGTCTTAGAAACTGTTTTAATACTTACCTACTTACCGACTTTGTGCTAATTAATTTTATTTTTTTAAATCCAAATTTGACAACCCTAATACTTTTAAATCGTTACGTGCCGTTTGTATGGAGAAGAGGAAAAATGACAGGCTAACATTGCCCACACATTTTATTAGGAAAGTATGAATGATATTGAATTATTTTTTAGGTCGATCGCCTTCATTGCCAAAATACTTTCATTGGTGTTGATGTCATCTGTATAAGGTCCATAATTCGCTAAAAATCTACGTGGGCAATGTTGGCTAAAAGTCCAGATTATTTTGCCCGCCTTCTTGATTGGTGATATGATAAAGAAAACTTCTACTAATTTTAGATTTTGATAAATCAGTGCATACACACGATCTCAGAGTTGCCACAGATACAGAAATGTGTCCGGGGTTTCATACAAAAAACTTGAAAAAATTCAGTTTTTGTCTAAAAAGTGGGCAAAGTTGGAGTGTTTGACGGTACCTAATAATGATATGCCTTTTTAAGCTCATTGTTTTTTTTTTATTAGCCAAACGTCTACATTTACATATAAACTAAAACAATGTATGGTAAAAAAAAACAGACGAATTGAGAACATCCTCCTTTTTGAAGTCGGTTAAAAAATAACGTTACCGAACACGTGTTGAACATATCTCTCAGGTGTCCACACTGAAGGAGGCATTTTTCGAGCGTAGGTGCATCATAAAATATGTAGACGTAATGAGTGAGAGCGTCGCTCGTGCATTCCAGGCTCCCCGGGCGAGTACAGCGCGGGCAAGAAGTCGCAGGACGTGGCGTCCAAGTCGCTGTCGGGGCTGGAGTCGCTGGTGGACCAGATCCCGTCCATCGCGGAGGGGCCCGCGGGGGGCGCGGGCGCGGGCGCGGGCGGGGGCGAGGCGCCGGCGCCGCCCGCGCTGCCCGAGTACGCGCCCGCGCTCTACCCCGCCTACGGCTACGGCTCGCCCGCCTACACGCCGCCGCAGGGCTCGCCGCACGCGCACGCGCAGGCGCCCGCGCCGCCCACCACCATGCCCTCGCTCTACGCCTACGGCTCGCCCGCCTACGCCAACAACGGGTACGTACACGCACACACGCACACGCTGCCTACACGCCGCCGCAGGGCTCGCCGCACGCGCACGCGCAGGCGCCCGCGCCGCCCACCACCATGCCCTCGCTCTACGCCTACGGCTCGCCCGCCTACGCCAACAACGGGTACGTACACGCACACACGCACACGCTGCCTACACGCCGCCGCAGGGCTCGCCGCACGCGCACGCGCAGGCGCCCGCGCCGCCCACCACCATGCCCTCGCTCTACGCCTACGGCTCGCCCGCCTACGCCAACAACGGGTACGTACACACACACACACACACACACGCTGCCTACACGCCGCCGCAGGGCTCGCCGCACGCGCACGCGCAGGCGCCCGCGCCGCCCACCACCATGCCCTCGCTCTACGCCTACGGCTCGCCCGCCTACGCCAACAACGGGTACGTACACGCACACACGCACACGCTGCCTACACGCCGCCGCAGGGCTCGCCGCACGCGCACGCGCAGGCGCCCGCGCCGCCCACCACCATGCCCTCGCTCTACGCCTACGGCTCGCCCGCCTACGCCAACAACGGGTACGTACACACACACACACACACGCTACGCCGCTCAACCGGGACGCTAGCCGAGTATCCTACACCGGTCGCAAAATCACTCGGCTGATACATTTCACTACGACGGCTCTTAAAATGATTCTGGAATGATTTAGCAAATAGTTGAATAATAATCGTGCAGGTACGGCGCGCCGTTCGTGGGCTACGGCGGCGGCTGGGGCGGGCAGCTGATGCGGCCGACGCCGGGCTACCTGTCGGAGTGGCAGTACGGCTACGCGCCGGGCGTGGCGGGCGTGGCGGGCGTGGCGGGCGTGGCCGGCGTGGCGGCGGCGGGGCTGCCCCCCTCCTACGCGCCCTACAACGCGCCCTACTACAACGGCTACGCGCCGCCGCCCGCGCACCACCAGCAGGTAACTACCGACGCGCCCACGCCAGCTGACGTCACATTCGAAGCGGCTTAGCGGGAGTCGCACCGAGTTACTCTAGCGATACCGTTAATCGTCACCGACGATTCTTGACCGAAAACTTATACAATATTGTATCAAAATCGTCAGTTATCGTTTTACCTTTAATTTGAACGTGATCTGAGAATATATTTTTGTATTTTTTATTAACATTTTTAGGACTCTAAAATGACGATGAGACTGGAACCATGTTTTTTTTAACTGTGTCAAATTAAGGGTAGTGACTTGATGCGACTCGAGCTTACGCTCGGTGGCTGCGCATGGAGAGGCGCGGGGTTCGAATCTCCTCGCTGTGCCGTAAAATGTCGCCTTCATTTTGAAGATTTTATGCGAGAGATTAGGACCTCAGGCCGAGCTTGCAGGCCGCGCCTCTCCGTGTGTGACCGGCATAAAGGTGCCTTTCCACCGGCAGGGCGAGACAACATGAAGGGAAACGAAAATTGCAAGGGAAGTTACTACATAGTTCCACCGATGGTGTGCTAGGAAAGATTAAAAAGCATATAAATTTCAAATCTCATCTCACCTCGTTTCGTCTCGCCTCGTCGGTATAAAAGCACCTTATTCGTAATAATCCCGAATTGATTTAAATATCGACAGTAAGCTCGCGTTTATTGCGTACGTTTTATTCTATCGATACCATAGTTAATGGGGACTATCGTTTCTATGCTCACCAGTTGGTGCCACTGTTGACTAAGGTCCAGAGGTAGGTACTAGGTATAGCTGTCAAAGGCGACTTTATAAGATCGGCGCCGAAACAAAGTTTTAAATCTTGGATCTCATTAAGTTTATTAACAAACAGACTTCTGAATTAGCTGCTCTTTGAGGCTGCTTATTTTTGCGCCTCTTTTTCTTAATTCCGCTTTCAAAGAGTTCACATTCATCGCCAAATAATCCATATTTGCCATAATTTCACGAAGGAGACCAGTTTTCAACAGGTAAATGAAAGAAATTATAATTTATGTCACGAAGTCCGCCAAAACCAGTGAAAAGTGAATGTTGTTGGACCTCACGCGACACTAGCGCCTCTAGTGGCAAATTCACACGCGATAGCCCCCATTGACGGTTAACGCTGAGAGCTTAGACATTGTGTCTATGATCGATAAGAACAATTTTTAAAGTATTTTCAAGTCCATACTTTCTAAAATGTTTCTCCTGACTTTGATGGGCATATCTATTTAAAAACTACGTTTGTATCAGAACACGAGCTTACTGCCTTGCTGACCGGCAGTCGAATGCTGGCAAGTCTGTTTTATAAAAAAAAACTGTAGGAATTAGATATGCTTACTTATCTCACTTGACCAGCAATTTGGATGTGAAATATGATGTCAAGAACTATTAAATTATGTTAATAAAATAATGCAATATTCGTTCTTTACATCGCGCTACACTAAAATATGTTACTTGATGTGCTAACGTGCCCCGGCGAGCCTGTGAGCTTGGCCACTCTGTGTGTGTGTTGTCCACTGAAGAGCGTTTTTGACTGCATTCCAGTCCCCCTCGCTGCAATATCCGGCCACTCAGTAGTCGCCCTTCGTTCTGTTCTTGCAAAGTCCGCTCTTGTTTTGTTTGCAAACCTGACGAGGTATGTATAGTATGAACTATAATCGACTCTGATAGGATTTGTGGACAATGTAGATAAACAAACCGTTTGGCCGGTATTCCTTCGTGAATTATTATTATACATTGGCTCGACGTAAAGACATTGCCATAAATAACATTTCAGTTTGAAATATTTACTAACATCTGTGGCCTGTTTCTCGAAGTATTGGCTTAAAGGCCTTGCATCCAGGCTATATTTAATCTTTAAAAAAAAGCGACAAATTAAAATGTAGCAATGTTCTTATTGGTCCAATCCCAACCACTGATTGGTAGATTGGTCAATGTTGCAAGTTTACACTTCAGTGACAAATGTCAGTGTGTACCACAGATTCAAGAAGCCATTTTGTTTGGAATTTGTGATGTTATGGTCGTACCTCTTAACAGCCACTAATATGGGGCCGAAATAAGACTGAGTAAAATGTGTTTATTTTTATAACATACATATGTATATCAATGGAAATAAATGTAACTTTTTTCTGTAGCTAAAGATGGTTCCTATCAATAGAAAAATCATCAAGCACTTTTAAAATAATCATCCATTCTCAATTCCACAATACAATATCTGTGTTCTCAAAATTAAGTATGAAGATATTTAAATATTTTGAGTAATAAGTATTCAGTTTATTTATCCTTGAGTTTTATAAAATGTGTTGAAGTTTTAAGAGTTTGGGTGGGTTACAGAGTTTTAATTTCTGGACTCATCATCGATTTGAGTAACAGTGGTTTGTTTAAATTGTCCACAAATTCTATTTGAGTAGAATTGATTACGAATATTTTGGTGGTAGTAGGGTTGGTCATGGGAGCAAGGCTTGTTTTATTGTGATGACGAAATACTCTCATACGTACCCTTATGAATGGCGCAACGATGAGTTATTACAACATTAAATGAATGAACTCTGTGTTAAGTAAAATTGCCGTTTTGTTTTTCGTGTATGCCACACAGAACGGCCATTTAATACTAAGCGATGTCTAATTATAAAGAAAACTATAAATTACTTGTTTTTGCAAAGTGCGCTACAACCGCTGTGTTATGTTGCAAACGAGCGCTCCTACGTGGTTCGTTTACAGAATAACGCATTTTGTTGTGCGTAGGTAATCGTAGTAGAAATGCCTGTTGTGCGTGGTGTGCGCGACGTGCGTGGTGTGCGTGGCGTGCGCCGCACGGTGCTGCATGCGGGTTTCAGTTGCAAACAACTTTGGTCGGGCGCACTCGATATTGACAGTTTCAAAAGGTTCATGGTTAATATCAGTAGGCTTGTTGTCTAACTCGCTCGCAATCGCCATCGTGTTCATTTTGACAGTTCTTGTATGAATGTGACGGCTAGCTGATTCCGATGGCAATTGTCAGCCCATACATGAACTGTCAAAATGAACACGATGGCGATTGCGAGCGAGTTAGGTAATAAGCCTACTGGTCGTACACAAGACATATTTCCTATGGGTTTGTTTCACCAACTGGACATATGTCGGTGAACAGTGACTTTTAGAATCTACGCCGGTTGGCTTTATATAGACTACGCCTTACATGTTGAATTACATACTTACATGGCACCGACATTTGTCAAATTGGTGAATTACGGGTCAGGCAGTCGCTATCGACATGCAATAGAAAATGTGTTTTATGTAATTAATTTAAATTTCGTTCTAATCTAATGAAGTTAGTTTTTGGAGCTCTCACAGACTCCTGATTTTATATCAGCTTCTTTACTCTACAAAGAGTACAAAGGCTCTCTAAGGTCCGGCCGAGATCTCGGCCGAGAATCGTAATCATTCTCGGATACGGCTGATAATTTTAATCATTCTCGGCTACGGCTGATAATTTTAATCATTTTCGGCCAAGGCTGAGAACCTCAATTATTCTCAGCTTCAGTTTCGGTAAAGTTTAAAAGCCGTCTCGGTCGGACTTTAGCTGTCGGTGCGCGTGAGTACGTGGCTATGTGAGCCGTGTAGCAGCTCAGTGGGGTGTTGTTGCAGGCGCACTACCTGTCGGGCCCGGCGCTGATGGAGCTGCACAAGGGCGGCGAGGGCGGCGCGGGCGCGGGCGTGGCCGCCGTGCCGTCCGTGCCGTCCGTGGGCTTCGGCGGCTTCTGCTAGCCGCCGCGGCCGCGCCCGCCCGCTCCCGACGCGCTCTATTTGTAAATATTGTATGTTTTTGTCCATCACATTTTTGTAAACTTAGATAGACGTCACGGCGCCGGGCGGGCGCGGCGGCGCGGGCCGGGAGTCTTGCCAGGGGAGCGTTTCGTGTTCTAGTCACTTCCTGATTCGTGTCGGCTAGTCAAATTTTTTTTTTTTGGAAAATCGTAACCGCGCCGCCGCCCCCGCGCGCCCCCCGCGTGGGAGGACGGGAACGGCCTATGAGACGCGCGAACTGTACTCGATCTGTTTTGGTTCGGTTCGTCTGCGATATTTATAAAGCTATTTTAGCATTTTTATATACGACGCGGCGGGACGCGGCGAGCCGGCGCCCCCGCGCCGCGCCGGCGGGCGGAGCGCCGATGCAAAACGACGTTTTTTAATTTAATTTTTACTTGCGAAGAATCGAAGCGACCACGGACATCGATACGCGCGATGTCGATTTTTATACTGCTCCTAGGATATCCTTGAAGGAAATTTGAATGTAAAATTAGTAGCGCCGAGTAGAAGTATTGGGGGGCGCGAGGTCGCCGCCGCCCGCCGTCGCGGTAAGCTCCGCCGCCGGCGCTGCCCGGCGCGCCGCTTACGTTTTCGTAAGCGTGTTCCGGCTCCCCCCTCCTCCCGTCGCGACGTTAGCGGGGGGAGGAGGGGGGCGGTCCCGCGGAATAAAACTCTTGTACAAAATTCTTAACTTAGTGAAATGGAAGTCTTTTCTTTGCACAAACGATTTAAGTCTTAAGTATAAGGTAAAAACGAAATAACATACGTAAGAAAGACATATACGTTAATGATAGGTTACCGGGAAGAATTTATACTAGCGCCTCGCGGTCGGCGCGGCCCCCGCGCGGCGGCGGCGCGTCGCCGGCGCGTCCCGGCGCGTCGCCGCCGCGCGACCCGCGGCCGTATTCGTTCGTTCGTCAAAAGGGAAATATTGTTTTTAAAATGAAATCAACAGGGTATTTAAGATTGCTTAAGGTTTATTATTTTATATTTATTATTATTTGGTGCGCGCGTTAGTGTTACTCTGCCATGTTGTTTGTTTGTTCTCGAATAGCCGCCGCGCTAGGCGGCGGCCGGCGTGTCGGCGGATGCCGTTTATACACGACTTATGTTGTAACTTTATGCCATACACGATTTGAGTACATCTACCACGAGGCGGGAGCGCGCGCCCGCCGCGGCGGCCGGCGAGGCGCCCGGGACGCTCGCAGATACACCAATAGAGTGGGATTGTTATTCATTGAATTGGATTACTTCGCTGCTCCGCTACCGCAAAGTGCGCTACTAGAAGTGGTAGCGCAGTAGCAAGGCACCTACTTGTTTCCTCTTTTCTATAGGGGTAGGCAGAGACAATATTATTCCACCTTTTTTTGCCGTCTCGATTTTTGATATTTTTTGAGTGAAAAAGGCGGGGATTCTTTCGTCGAAAGCGGGACATAGTAGAAAAAACGAATATAATCAGAAGTATTTAAATATTTATCCTTTTGTTTGAGTTTTAAACTACGACGTGACAACAGATCACAAAAATAGCCATAAAAATGTATTTTAACAATAATATGACATTTTAAATCAGATTTACCCGATCGTTAGGCGGTTGAGTCTTAGTCGAGTTATCCCCGAAAAGCGGAGCTGAGCCTACCCGCGCGGGATGTTTAATTTTGATTAAAAAATCGCGACGTCCCGCCAAAATTGGGGCGTCTGGCAACATTAACCAACAACCTTAGTGTGAACGCGGTGTTCCGTTCGCGGCAGGCCTGCGAGCCATGCCCACGCTAGGGTGTTTGGTTATTGCAAAGTGGAAAAGCTACGGTTACCCAATCTCGACATTGACAGAATCATCAAAAATTTGATGGTGCCATACTCCCAAAAATGTAATTGAATTAGAATTGAATAACCACTCTAACTGGTTGATTCGTGACGTCTCTCGGGCTTACAGCGCCGAGTCGGGGCCGGCCGCGGCGGGCGCCCGGGGCTCCGCTCGCTCGCGAGACGCCTTTGTACATAACGAGTGCTTTATTACGCTTTTTTGATATTATTATAATTTTTAATGCGTTAATTTTATATTGCTTTTGTACAATAACACTGTTGTCGCCCCGCGGCGCCGCGCACTGCGCCGTAGAATAGAGGCCAGTTCATGCGATACGGTACTAGAACTAGATAGATAACATGCACAAAACTATGCGACTGCAGATTATGCCAGGTTGTGATATCGCGTATGTTAGTGTGTGTGCGAGTGCGGCCGCGGGGCTGCCGGCCGGCGAATAGCTGGTCGCTTATAATTTGACTATGGGTGAGGTGAGTCGGGGGAATGTGTACGGCTGAGCCCCCGCCGCCCGCACCGCCGCCGAGCTCGAGGCGGTCGAGAAGATGTAGTTTTTTTGAAACAGGTATCGATTTAAGATAAGTTTTTAGTGTCGACGCGGGCCCTCGGCGGCGGCGGGGGGGGGGGGGGGGGGGGGCGGCCGCGGGACGAGTAGCACGTAGTTAGCGAGACAAGTTTTGTAAAGAGGAGCCGGCGCAGCGGCGGAGGCTGCGGCGCCGCCGCGAGCCGCGCGCAGTGTACAGTGTGTATATTTTTGTAAAATTCAATCTTGAACTCGTGGCAATATATTATAAAAAAAAAAAACTTAAAAAAGTAATCCTTAATATTAATACTTAGTACAATTGTTATGCATCGATCCGGAGGCGAGTCCGGTGGTCGGCAGGTTGTGAGCCCTACCCGCTCGTGCCAAACGAACAAGCAATAACGCGACTGCTCCCGATAAGCAATAAGGCGACTGGGCGCTGCGTTGCGTTTCCAAATTGTCCCTCGATAATCTCTTTGGTACTAGTCGAATTTCAGTGATCGTCAAGTGTAGGCCATAACGCATTTCGCTTCGCCGCGCCGCGCCGCGCCGCGCGCCTGCCTCGCGCGCGCCCGCCGCGAGATGAACGACCTCGAGTGTTACAATACCAGTCTTTCGCGATCCGCCATAACTAACAAAGTATTGTAAGCATTGTGTATTAGTTAGGGATTAATATTGTTTTCTCAAACATGCTCGGAAATGTATGCGTTAATGTCCCGATATGAGGACATGAAGTTTCTCGTTTATGGCTCCCTACATTACTTCTTGGCTTAGGCCACAAAAGTTAGTATGAAAATCCATTTTTGTCCGCTGCTCTAATTTTTTAAATTTCTATACTAAAATTAAATTGGCAAAGGAAAAAATTACATACAGCCAACCACCACCTCAATCTGTACCTAAGCATAATTCCGACATAAAAAAAAAATCTATGGTACTATATTTATGTGCGGTTAAACATGGTGCTCAAATAGCTGGATCAAATTAGTACATTTAAAAAATAAAAAAGGTGGCAAATCGAAAATCTTTTTTTCTGCTTATGCGTATTTCGTAGTGATTGTTATTACAATTTAACAGAAATAAAAATGACTTCTAGTGATGAAAGTGACGGGGAACTTATGAACTGTACTCCGCCTCATTTAAAAGAGGAGGCAAATTTAGCTATGCAAAATATGCTACCGGAAAAAAGTAAAGAGATTTACTTGATTATCTAGTAGTTATTTTAATTTTAATATTTCCTCACATTGTTTGAGAAAAGCACTATACAAGCTTTGGCCGGAACAGGGATTGCAGGACTCGTTCTATCTGGCCTCGTCTTCGACTCGGCCACCTACCCCAAACTCGTCCAGCAATCCCTTACTTCTCGGCCTCTGCAGTAATGTACTATTTTATAGTGTTTTTGAATCTCTGAATCGAACATAGAGCGATGCAATTATGGCACGGTTGGGTGCGAAGCTTCTGTGCGTTGCGTAGGTTGGACGGGCGGTCGGTCCGGGCGTTCGGCGAGTGCAGTGAGCGCGAGCGCGGCGCGGCGGGCTTCGTAGGTATAAGTTACCGCCGCCGGGCGGTGGCCTGGCGCGGGTTCGATTCTAGCTCAATTTTATTGATACTTAATTATGGTAACGTTTATTGTATTTGCTTGTTATTGACCGTTATATTGTGACCTGTACGGGACCCCTCTGTGCATTTTACACTGCAGCTGAGACTCACATTAGTGATGTTTAATTTGTTATATTTATCCTTTGGTTAGGGATGTGCGTATAAACAGACTGATAAACTTGAAGCGGTGCCATTGTCCCGGAGTCTGGATTGCCTTACTTACTTTACTGCTTTTTACTTACTTTTTTACTTGTATTAATGTATGGTGCGGCTAAAACTCGTTAGTAAATGACCCCGGACACAGCCGACGTCCGTGGCGAAGCGGTACAGTGCGCAGAGGAGTCCTACTATTCTCAACAGGGCTGGATGTCGGGTGCTTTCTATTTGTTACACAGATCTGTTAAATCATGAAGCTATAGAACTGGCAAATGCTCGCATACCCGTGGTGCACGGTGACTAATAGTTGGGGGGGAGCAGCCGACACCCGGCCGCTTCCGAACGAAACCCATTCGGACTCCTACCCAACTGCCGCGTTGTGTGTTAGTATGTTTATTGGTAATTCTGTTACGTCTCGGTACTCGTTTATCTCGCATTTGTCGGTGCTCGCGCCGCGGCCCGCGCATGATCTACTCGAATAACTAGGAATATTAGCAAGTGATTTTGTTGTAATGTGTAAGGTTGCGCTAGACTCAAGTGTTTTACTTACTGTACTTAAGTTAGTGTTCTTGTATACTTTATACACTTATTTATTGATAATGATTGTAATAAGATGGTGCTACATCCTTCGCGTGGGTTTCGCTTCACCTCTACTGGTTTGTGTTGGTGCGTCCGTTTCGTTCGTTGCGATACTTTGTCAATTACAAGACTTCGTTTTGGTCTCGTAGGAGCGTTAGTGTAGGACGCGGCGGCGTGCCGCGTGTGCCGCGTGTGCCGCGTGTGCCGCGTGTGCGCGTGTGCCGCGTGGGCCGCGTGCTCGCTAGTGGCAACACTGGAGTTGATACGTTTGTACAGTTTTAACGATACTTCTCGTAGTGAACTAAGCAAGAAATATTTTTAGTATAATAAGATCTAATCGAATTACATTTTAGTGTATCATATTATAAAGTACTCGAGGTCGTTTTTCAAAATTACTTTTAACTTTGTATGGTCCTTCGTGAGTTTGATTTAAATAAAATATTAATGTCTCATCTGAAACTGACTCCGTGGAATTTAAATTAGAAATTAAACTGAAAGAATTTTAAATAATGTAATACAACATTAATAATGGTTAAGTAATGTATTATAAATAGAGATAAGGTAAAAAGTTATTAACATTGTATGGAAAAATTGTGACAAAATTATAGTCATTTGTAATATTAATTGTTGTTTTATTCCTACCTCTGCTGGGTGCTTCGCTGTGCGAGCCGCGCGCCGCGCGCCGCGAGCCGGCTGTAGGCTGCTGTCGCGGGCTCAGTCCTGAAAAGTGCACAATTTGTGGTGTAGGTACGCTTTTATGGTTAGTATGATGTTGCCCCCAAGGTTTCTCCCGCGCCGTCACCGGTACAGTCGGTGTCAAGCAGCATGAAACATCCAAGGTTACTAAACAGTTGGGCACGCACCGGACTAAGTGGCCGACTTGGACGTTGCTAACTAAAGGACGCCGACTGCATGTACAGTCCAAGGCATATATATGTACACACAGCAAAGCGAATCGGTGAGCACCCTAGTTATCCATGTGTGTCATTCTATACACACATCCGCACTTATCCGCTGCCTTATTACGCACACAACAAAATGCCCTATCTGTGCTAATTGTGATTTCTGACTACCTTCACGCATAGTTATTCAAACCTGCTGGTATTTTGTTCAATGGAAGCATAATTTTGCCACCAGTATTATAAGCGTGGTGGCTCAGGTGTATTGACCTAGGGTTATGAAACCTAAAGAACCGGGTTCGAATCCTGCACAAGTGTATCTTTTTTGTTTTCAATTTTAAATTACTAATCTCAAAATAAACTCATGTTTACCTAAAACAAGAAAAAAAGGACGTAAAAGAATAAAACAATAAAATGCAATTATTGGTTCAAATTGTTTATTGCAACATTTAATTTTTATTGTATTAGCCTCTATTTGTGTTATTATTATTATTACCAAAAGTAATTAAATTAGCTAAATAAAACTGCACACTTTTCCTTATAGAATAATATTCATAAAATAACACACACTTTAGAGGCCAGTATGATTTTATGTTTACTAAAAAGTCTTATGTCACTAACATAATAATTATCTTGCAAATTGAATACACAACCATAATAGGGCTATTTTTAAGATGACACATAATTAATATCTTAAATTCTGGTTTATTAGGTTTAAGTCTGATAAAGATGAACGAAACGTTTTATTTGCGGACGTGTAAGTCAGTGGTGAAATGAATAGACATGTTAAATGACAGCCATTAACAATAACATCATTTCACACTGGGTTATAATCTCCACTTTGAAGCGACTAAGCTACCTATCTCGATTTGGTTTGGATTTGGACACCAGGGCCCATCGATGAGATCCAACCCCATAGCCTAAAGTAACACTGCCACTCGTTCTGCACTGTAAAACATTACTGTGTTTATATATTTAATTAAGTTAATATATTTCGTCTTCATCACTAAAAATCACTACATTTGACTTTGATTGATGTAATAATCAAAGTCAAGATATTCACGAGCAAAGGTTTCTTCTATGCTGGTCCGTTAAAGCATGTTTTTTGCTGGTCTACGGCAATGCAATCCTGCAGCATGCAGATGGTTTCGCACAGGTTGCAACATAGCATTGTGTCTTGTTGCTGTGAAATGGGTCACTAGCGGGTGCGGCAACTACATAATGTCCAAATCAAATGGCAGGAGATGAGGCTTCAGGTTTAGGCCCAGAACGAATATTTTTATCGTGTCCGAAGTCTGCGTAAGGGTGAATCCATAATGGCTTAGTCTTCCGCTGCAAAATAAATGAAGTTTAAATAAAAACATTTTTCGACAAAGAAAGTTGTTTAAAACATTACCGATAAAATAATAAGTCATTGTTTTTAACACCGTTTGTCTACTTACCCATATCAAAAAACGCCTAGCGATTCCTTATATAAATAGTTATATTGTTTTGCTCTTTTCAACAAAGATAAATGAAAATCCATGTTTTGCAAATCACAAGGTATTCGAAAGGCAAAATTAAACAGTTCGTAAGTATAACACACGGTTCATCCCGCAGCTAATAATGGCTGCCAGCCGTGACAGTTGTTTGTTCACAAAATCATATTATTAGAAATTTGAGGGTAGAAAACACTTTATATTGTTTAAGACGATAACGACCAAAATAGCCATCAGCTAGCAACTTTTAAACTCCAGTAAAAAGAGTCATACCTATTAATAATTATATTAAAAGAAAACACAATGCGTTTGCGTTTTTAACATATTATATAAGAGTAAAATTAAACATACAATAGACTGCAACCACCATAAAATTAAATAGTTACGGAAAAAAATAAATTATAATTTCAACCTTATTTCAAAGCTCATAAAACAGCTATTTACACAAATTGCAATACAGTAGTCGCAGATTGAACATAATTCATACATTCACCATGTAACTTGCATACCTCGGTGGCCTAGCGGTCAAAGACAGGTCGAAGATTTGACTTCTGCTTTAGTGAACCGGGTTCGTATCCGAAGAAAACGGAATATAAAATAGTAATAATAAAATGACATTTTTGGATGTTATTTCGATGGCCGTGCTGGTTGTGAGGAATATTGCTTTGGAATTGGAATCTCAGACTTGTTGAGAAATAATAATATAACATCGTCGCATCAGTGAGATGGTAATTTGGGGTTTGGTTACTTGGCGCAAACACAAACACCCGTTGATTTTTATGCGTTTATTCAGTTCACAATTTATATTGAATCGATATAGGCACAATAGTTCAAGCACAGTGAGAACCGCGATCTCAAGGCGCAGCATGAGTCGTGACGGTCTTTTCTAGGTTAGCGGTAGTGCCCTAGTGTTGGCAATAATTGCCGTTTTTGTTATTATCGGTCTTGTAACCGGCCAATCAGCGACGATCGCCGTGCGTCGTTCGCGGCTGCTGATTGGTCGGTTTGGACTCGGGCACAGCTTAAATAACTAGTGGCGGAGTGATGCGGCGCGTAGCCAGTCGCTAGTGGCGCCACAGTAACTACTCTTCGCTAGTAATAATAGTTCAATGCGTGGGATTGCATTAATTTGAAGATTAAAGGTCGAAGGAAGCTTCGATTCGGTTCTCTCGCTTACACTGGGGATGACAATATCCAATGTAAGATTAGGTAAAATATTTTTAGGACAGTCTAAATAAAAAAAATACTTTTACATTATTTTTGTAGAAGTAACTGAAACCGGAGATATTGCATTTTCAGCCTTTGAGTGTGACACGATACCGGCGGGGATTATTTTCATTTAATTTGTAATTATTTTTTACTTAATTTATTATAAACTAACTTAAATAGTTGTAACTTTCTTCATTGTTATTTTATAGTTAGTTGTTGTTTATTCAATAAACAGGTAATTTACAGTGACATTGCTCATTCATCTTGTTGCTAAAAAATCTGTACTTAGGGGGTAGATTTTATGATCGAACTCACTCACACATTCACATGTCATAGATTCTACTTAACGTTCATGTCGATACTCAACACGCATAGACGTGTGCGTGGCTGTGCTAACCGCATTATTTTGCTGTGTGTACGTTACCAAGACGTCAAAAACATCTACACCTTTACAACATCCTATTAATATTATAAACGCGAAAGATTGTGACTATGGATGTAATGTATGGATGTTTGTTACTCTTTCACACGCCAGAACGGCTGGACAGATCTGGATGAAATTTGGAACATAGATTATAGTCTGGAATAACACATATAGGCTACTTTTTATCCCAGAAAATTGCGTAATTCTTGCGGGATAGCGATAAACGAATTCTATGCAGACGAAGTTGCGGGCAACAGCTAGTAAACAATAAGGCTGATGACACATATTTGACATGGTGGCCGTTTCAATATTTATGCCCTCGGCTTTACCTAGTGGCCTCCCAAGTAACAGATTTACTCCTTAATGGGAATATGGAAATCTCGGAATCACCTAACTTTAATATTAGGTTCTTGCATATCATTTTCCTAAGTAAGGTAGTGGATAAATAAACGGAAAATATTGACCTTGCTACTCCGCTACTCACGTGCAAGATAACCAAGCCTGTGCGAAATATAGGTTTGATTACATGCAACCCTCCCTCCGCTACTGCCACTTGCTTATACAATTTACTCACACTTGTGGGATTTATGTGTTTTGGTAGTAGTGGAGGGAAGGATTCTATGAAAAACATAAATACATAATGTCGCACAGGCTTGGTTATCCTGCACGGAAGAAATGTAGTAGCAAGGTAAAATTTTTTGCACATTGAAATGGACCTCCGCAAAGTAACGCCTGATTCAATAAAATGGTACTTATTATAAATAGCAGCCCCATTTTGTTAATTGCAGAGCCAATGCCGGTTTTAGAGGTCTGGAGGCCTCGGGGCAACAAAGGAGTGGAGGTCCCCTGCCCTAAATTATTTTCCTTCTGACGTGGTTTACTAGTGTTTACTACTACCTAGCGGGGCCCCCTGAGCTATAAGGATGAAACTAGTGCCAGTGGATAGGGATTTGAATGTACCTCGCGAAATACATAATTTTTTTCGATGTACCTTCACCATAACGGTTAAAACAGCCTCTGAAGTTATTATGGAGCAAGCGGGACTCGCTGTATTTTTTTAAGGCCTGGAGATTTAAAAATGGTAGATATCAAATGAAAGCCTAGCGGGGAACTTTTTATCCGTAACTCGTATCAAAAGAAGCGCATTTTAAGGTAAGTACCTCTCGAATATGCAAATATTTTTTAAAGTAAAAACAGTTTGTTTAGATATATTTGGAAACAAATAGGTAGGTACTATTGAAATCTTATAACTAAAAGTAGATAAAAGTAGGTATCATCAGCAACAAAGAGCTAACAAATGTGTTCTGCGAGGTACGTTGAAATCCCTATCCACTGGTATTAGTTTCATCCATATAGCTTAGGGGGCCCCGCTAGGTATAAACACACGCTGTAGCCCCGGTTGCCCTCCCTTAAATCTGGCCCTGTGCAGAGCTACGCACTTTACACTGAAAAAGTAACAAAAAACATTACAGTTAGATCCTTTCACGCTAAAACAAGGACGAATGAAATATAAATCATCTAAACTCTGAATAGAAACTGAACAGCGGCGCCTCGGAGGAATAAGACAGTGAGGCCTCACTGAGTTGAAACAAGTTCTACATTTCCACGACAGATGACTCTCGAAACCAGACATACCTCAAACAACTTTCATAACAGATCATAGATGTCGATGTAGAGAATGATTTAGTACAGAGAAATAAAACAAGATATTATTTCAAGTAGTTCCTGGAATAATTTCTCGTATCTAATAAATTAAAATGAAGTTTCGAAAAAGCTTTGGTATTCCAGCAGCATTTCCATAGAACGTAACTTTTATGATTTAAGAAAATGTCTATGGTTTCTTTGTTTGAAAATATTTTATGAAAAAAATATAATTGACCATATAAATTATGAATAATGATAAGTTTTAATCAAATTCATCCTATAAAACTTATTTTCGCGTAAAATGTAGTTAAACTAAAATGTTTCAATCAACAATGACAAAGGATGTCACAACCGCAGAATGTAAATTTCGCTTCTGAAAGCATCAGTGAGGTGTTTTAACATACCGTTTCTGCACTTCAGTTTTTCATTAAAAAACTTATCATAAAAAAGTTATTAAAGCTGAAGATAAATATTTACATTACCTCCGTAGAATTAAAAAGGTGTTGTTTTCTTTAATTTTAGAAAAAAATCTATTCTGTGAGCAATATTTCATTAAAGTAAGAAGAGATTACGACTTTGACATAAAGTTGTGACCATAAAGAACCAAAGTTTGATGGCTTCGAAAGCATAGACAATTCCAGTTGACCGAGAGCGATTCCGAAAAGATCGCGGATTGCCTGTAGATTTCGGTGTGGATTGAGATGTCGGATATCGGCAGCGGTGACGAGGGGCTTTCTAGTCAGAGTACGTATACAATTCCAGCGGTGGAGTGCCCGAGACGCGTCCCATTTCCCGCGGTTTCCGTCGTTCGTCCGGGACGATATTTTCCCGTGTCCTAACGTTCAAAAGTAAATATCTCATTGTTCCCGTTTCAAAATGGCGAATTCGGGTCTGCTAGGTGTCTGGCGCCGAGGGTCAGGGGGGCCGGGCGCGCGGCGCGCCGCGGCGGACGCGGGGGCGCGCGCCCGGCCCCGGACCGGCTGGGCTACCGCCGGTAGAGGTTGACGACCTATCGATTTTTTCGTCTGCGACCTCTCGCCGCCGGGACACAGCGGCTGGCGGCTGGCGGCTAGCGGCTGGCGGCCGGGCTGGCTCCGCGGCGGGCGTCCGCGGCCCACGGCGAGCGCCGGCCCGGGGGCCCGGGCGGCCGCGGCTCGCGCGCCTTTGTCTGCGCGCCGCGCGTCAGCTGACGGCGGGCGCCATGCCAGGTCAGTGCCCGCCGAGCCCCCGTCTGCAGCCCGACCCGCCCTCGGCGACGTCTGACCACCTCTCACCACCACCCTGACTCCCACAATGATCCTAGCAAAATGTTGACTCTGTGTGTGGTGACAAGAAGTGACATAGAGTGTGGTGATGATATTCAGAGTGTTTCCCAGTGTGTGGTGCAGTGATCAGCAGAATGGTGAGCAGTGGTTCTTTGTTCTCAGAGTGAGGTTATCTACATTGACATTGGGTTGGGCAGTATTGAGGACACCTGCTCATTGTGTAATAGTGAAAGTGTGTTGCTATGCAGTGGCTCCAAAGCTATGACAAAAGAGTTGGTTGACAATGGAAGAGGCCCTGCACTGGTGTGGTCTGCGGGGTGATGTTCCAGGGCTCATCAATGCTGCAGGGACTAGCTTCAAGATTAACAAGTTCAGGAAGACTCCAACACTCATGGTGTCTGTTTGGTGACTATGATCTACATTTAGAGTTATTTCCGAAAGTTATATGTGACCTGATTTCTCTTTTCCACTCAATCTGTAGAGTCAATGATGTAGGCCTAGAGTGCAGTGGCTAGGTTTGATTACACCTTTAAAGCAAATAATTGACATGATAGTTGCGCAACACTCAACTCATGCATCATGTGGCTGGCCAAGATGCATGGAGCAACTCTTGACAAGCTCAACCTTGTAACTGTAGGTTAATGCATTCCATTTAAATAATCTTAAATAACTTTAAATCTAAACTTTCTAAAAAAACATCCGTTGCAGATTGTGTAATCAATGAGGCTTTCTAATCAATTTAACTAAGTCCCAGTAAAACTGTTAACTTGTAAAAAATCTATTTCTAATCGCCTTACATTGTAAGACTGCGCACTGATGCCGTGTTAAACATTTCAAGGCTTTTGACCTATTTTCATGGTTTAATATGTTTGAATATCTTTGCATCTAAATGTAGTTCGGTTAGCCCTATCCAAACAGACTTAATTGAGACATCATTTGGTCATACCTACATAAATTATCATGTAATTAACATAAAGTTTTTTTAAAGTTACAATATACCTTTTAAACTGAAGTATTTTAATGAATACTATAATCAATAAAGTAATGCAATTTTTCCTATCACTGTAGAATATACAGTTTAGAAAAGGATGCATGCTATTGTAACATCCTTTGTCCTGAGTTGCAGACATTTTATAAATTGCCTAACAATAGACTCCAAAATGATATTTAGTCAGTTAGCAGTTAACAGTCACAGTGTAAATTGTTACTGAACACTTATTACATTTTCACATGTAATATACCTATAGTAAAAACTTTTTATCAAATTCCATTTACTTCGATTAAAAAGTTTTAAAAAGTAATTTTCGACAGTAAAAAAAACATATATAGAAGACAAAGCCAAGCCTTATTGATGCTGGCAACATTTGCACAAGCATTTCATCACCGCTATGGCTAGTATGGAAGTTAAGTCTGTGGCAAAAAAGTGAAACCTGTTATTTTTTGCCTGTCTAGCCCGCGTCTGTAACAAGCTTGTCTGCTGTCAACGACCTGCCTTGAACCACTTACATAACCACATTAGCTGCCCGGCTCTGCCTCACTATGCTCACAGTCCCTATTCATTTAAATATATTTTGTTGTAGACAAAAATACAAAATAAACTTGAGTTTTTTTGTATAGTCTGCCTATATATTGATTAGGTTTCAGTATTAATCAAGAATGAGTCATGATGACTACTATAAGTCATAGACTGTACCAGTGTTACAACCATGCTTGGTAAAGCAGACTAAAGGAAGAGCTAGAATAGTATTGAGTTCTTAAAGGCAAATGAATTAAAAAGCTCTTAGTGCTTTGCTTGTTTCTTTTTATATCATTCACCTGTAACTTTTGGTTTTGGTAATAGTAATGAACCTTGGGAAGTTAAATGGCAGCTTGATTGCACAAGTCCGATCAGTCTACCGTTTTGGTATGAGAATTTTAAGTTACATCTTTGGTGTACTGTAGGGTAAAATCCAGCAGATGCTCTCCTGATTACCGCAGTTTGATTTATTATGTAGTTAGCAAAGAGTCAGTGCGTAGTTTGGCAAATGTCTTCTGCCTGAGCCAGTTTGATAAACACTGTGCCGCTGTGATGCTCAGTTTTGGGGTGACCTATATCATTATCTTGGATCATAAATTGTGCGAATACCTACCCGGCTAAATTTAGCACTCTTTTTAGGACAACACATTTTACATCAATGAAAGCAATGTCACATCCTACTCCCAAGTGCTTTATAATATTTTTGCATACTTCTTCGTTTTAGATTTTTAGGACAGTGAATGATAATAAATGATGTCAGATAGTGTTGTTGACTGAGTTTTGCTCAAACAGGCATCTTTGCTGCTGATGTTGTAGGTAAAATAGGTAAGTTGTGTTTTGAAATAAAATTTTTCAATCAAGCTTTTTGTTGATTGTAACATTAGTTGATTATAGATACTTTCAAGTTAATCCAAACACTGAAACTGGGTGAAATTCGAAATTGTATTTGGGTTTTATTAGAAAGAAAGTAATCATACTGTTAACACAACATGCTGTGTTGAACAATAAAAACAAAGTTTTGCACAATGTTGCTAAGAAACCTGTTTTAATTCCTCAGGAAGTTGGAAATTAAACAAGGATAAAAGCCTTCCATAAAGTGTTCCAAAGAAAAGATAAACAAAACAAAACATTTTATTTAAAACTCTTCTAAACGGCGGCATAGCAACGCGCCCCTTTTAAAAATCGAATATAATTTAATTTATAGCAAGTAGATTTTACCCGCTGCTCATTTGCGTAAGTTACACGTTCCAAACAAGCAAACAAGCTACTGTGCATGTATGCATATATACATGTAAGCGAGCAAACATACCTACAAGCAACTTAACCATCCCAGAAAACGACATGCTGCAAGCGAACCTGTCAGCGACCGTGTGAGTACAGAAAGACGCAAGCAAGTGTGCCAGCGTAAATTCACTTTACGTGCAAAATACCTAAGACTTGAACGCAAATTTTCCTTTGTGCGTAAATGGATGGATACTTTGCATTTTCCCGAGATGAAACCAGACCTTTATAACGTTATAAAAAAAAACGATATAATAGCGGTATATATCGTTTGTGTTTAAAATTTCGTTCAAACAAATTCTATATTCCTTCATAACGTTATATCATATCATAACGAAAAGAAAACCGTAACTTTACGAAATAGCGTTATAGACCTTTAAAACGTTATGAAAAAAACGATATAATACCGGTATATGTCGTTTGTGTTTAAAGAAAACCATAACGTTATGAAATAGCGTTAGGTATAATAACGCTATGAAACTGATTATGAACTACTACTATGATATCAACTTTACGGCCTAGTCCCACGAAACAAATTTGTAAAGTATGTTTTGACAATTCACGAAAACAGTACAGATTTGTCATTGCATATGTTTGTCGCACGTTATATAGAGCGGGTGTTATAGAGTGTAAGAAAGAGATGGTCTATAACGTTATTATATCACTTGCCGAAGTATCGATATATATCGCTATTAATAACGTTATAATGAATACCGCTACAGAATAAATAATGTTTTATTAAAAAACGCTATTCGGTAATATAACGTACTGAAAAATAGCGCTACCTAAAAACGTTTTATTGAAAAATGCTATTCGATAATCTAACGTTATGAAAAATAGCGTTACGCAAAAATAACGGTAATTAAAGGTCTGGATGAAACGCAGTCGTCGTTTTAGACTCGCGAATTTTACAAAACCTTACAATTAATTGCAATATCGATTAATGTTCAAAATTGCTAAGTATTAGTGAAAACGTTTGTTCCTTAATCTTAATTGAGGGACATTGTTGCTACATCAGTCTGGCATGGCTTCTGTATTACCTAGATGAGTTTGTCTAAGATTGAGCTCTAAAGTAGCGTTTCTCGTATTAATACCAACTCTTTGTACTGACCAGTCGTTACCTTATTATTACAAAGTGAGAAGATGCATCAATACCCACACGGGTAACTCTAAAGTTTTGGCGGCTCTAAACTCTCTCGCGGCTTGTCACTCGCTCGATTGACTATCGCATAGATAGGTACCGATATGGACTGACAGTAAAACTAAAACACACTTTCCCGAACGTGCATTTACTCAAAAGGTTTCACGTAAAGGTTCATTTTGAAAGGGTTGCGTTATCTTCCTATTCTTATTCAGACCCAGTTAGGATAACTTTTATGAAAGTAAATCGAAATTGAAAAATCGTTTGCAGTAACTCTATGAAGTGTTTGTGGCAACACCCTGGCGTGGTTTCCTTCAATGCCGCTGTAATTCGATCATGCAACGCATGCATTCCGCATGAACGTGTTATCGCAATTGCAATTATTGGACTTTAAGTTGTAATACGCGTGCTAATCAGTGCGGCGGCTTGTGCAATGCATGCGCATGCGCAGCGGCGCGAGGCGGCCCGGCGCCTGATCAGCCCGCGACGCCCCAACACATGACAGGAACACCAAAACACCGAAACACCGTTGGGTAACCTGCCTGATGTTATGTGTTGTGTGTGATCCCTTTATACCCTCATCCTATACCGTTTGGCAACCATTTCTGACCGTGTTAAATAGTAGACATGACCTCTGGACTGGACAGGTGATAAACCTTGCAATTTCAAGCAAGCTCGGTTCTACCTTCAAAAATGAAGGTAGAACCTCTTGACACGGTAACTTTGCAGAATTCAGCATAAATGTTGCCACCGTTGTCATTTCAATTCGTGGTTCAATTTAGATTAGGAACCGATACTTAGGATGTTGCAAATTTCCAACCTATTGCTCTCATGGGCGTTCCTTTACCATGTCAGTTACTAAATCCCAATTAGCGCGGTTTGATACAATTAATGCGTATAACAAAGTGAATTGTGTGGCGCCTCCTCGGCAGAGCTTATGTCCTTTGTTTGATGTAAGTAGGTACGTCGAGATCAGAAGTTTCGCACGTCAATAACATCCTTAATTTATCATTTTGAGATGCTTTTGTAACTTTCTTTGGACATGTTCCAACAGTATCAAAATAACCGGTACTTGCCAACTTGAAGTTATAAAACTTATAATCAGAAACTCGGCTTTCAAGAGACAATAGTCTTATTAATTCCCATTTCCGACTACTCCTGTCAAACAATGTATGCAATGTCTTACACTGCCTAATCCAGGTCAAGTAGGCCGTCCTGCGATGTCCGACCGAGATATTAGATAACTCATTCTGAGCAAGTGATCAGACCAAATAAAATCGAACGGCAATGGCCAGACGGTCACCCAACAGCCGCCCCGAATGGGCGCGTTAACTGAACGAGAGATCAGGGATATTATTAACGGTATAATTTGTAAGCAAGTTTCTAGTTGGCCACTTAATTTTCCCCTGATTATGAGGGTATGAGTGAACAAAAGGTGCCGGGCGGGGGATTGATTACCCCACAGGTAATTAGGTGCAGCGTGTTGCGTGCGCCGCTGCACCAAACATGTATATAATTGTATAACGCTCGAAGGCTGCAAGCGCAGGTGATTTTTTTATGACACGGCCGGACTTCATAAGTTTCGTGTCTGTCGTTTGTCGATAAACTGTCTGAGGGGCTGTTTGTATTACTGTTTTACGACGCCGAGCAGGCCGTCGAGACGCTTACGATGAGTCTAGTCACCGAGTTAGACGCTATTAGAGACTTTATTCTTTGTCCGAAATGATTGTACCTACACATAAGAATAAATATACGTTTGCGTTACGTATCGATGTTTTATTTCTTCCTTTGCCCTATTCTGTGTTCAGTTGACTTTGGCTTTGTGACAAAAGATTTAATGGCCATTCGAACGGTGGCCACATATATGTAAAGTATGTATGGCTTGTCAGTGCCCCTAAAGAGCTGTAAAGCGTTCTTTCGTGAAGGTATGCTGTGCGAGTAGGGCTGGTCTCGGCCGCCTCACGTCTCTCCGGTAATTGATTATCAATTGGTGCGATCTCCACAGAGTTCATCGACCCGCCTCTATCTAGGTGGCGGCTCGAGGAAATGACTAGTTTTTCGGCACAGAAGCACATTTATATAAGTGCGGCTTCAATTCGCGAATTCGCGGTTTCGTAACGTCTTCACACTGGCATACTGTTTGATTATGTGCGCTGACGTTAAGCATTTCCAATTTAAACTAGACACGAGATTGTTGTGCAAAAACTACAAACGAAAGGTTTCGATTTAAGGAGGTTTGTTTGAAAGTCGCGGAAACTTTATATGGACATAGTTTTTGTCGACTACCCTTTGTGAAGTAATGCCGAGGCGCCGTCTCGCCCGAAGGCTAGTTTCGCCGGTGTATTCCGCGACCGCACCCTAGAGCCAATTTCGTCTGCGGTTTGGTCCAATTCGAGCACTCCCCGTGCGCCGCTCCGTGCGATAATGGCGCGTACGTTTGCAGAGTCCTTTGTAATCTCTGTATCGGCGCGTATCGCGACCGTCTCCGCCACCGCAGGCGCCCGAACGCGATAATTATAAATGCTACATCGAGGCTACGCCGCGCTCCAGTTTAGCCGCCGACGTACCTATACCTACGTGATGCTTTATGATAGTCTTTTTGATTTCAGAATATCATGGTCAAGGAATGGACGCGGGAGGAAACACTTTCGACTCCGGTAAGTGATGTCCAGAGGCAAAAGATGACTGTAAAAATGTTGGTCCTTCGAGCCGTGCTTCAAACGCGGCTTATGCTGAGTTATAAAATGGAGCATGTCGAATGACATGGTTGTTTGATGTAATCAATATCAGGGTGAATGCCGGCCACGTGTCGGTGCAGCGATGCGCTGCCGCTCGCCGCTCGCCCCGCGCGGCCACGCAAGGCGCTGCGTCCGCCATAATCGATCGCCGCAATTTCTAATTGCTTATTATGTGCAGTCCACCCTATTACGATACATTTACGAACGCTGCAAAAACTATCAGCGTTTCCGCACAACACGATCCAACAGCGTACGTAAAAATGGTACGGAGAAAACGCGAGCCGCGGAGTTCTGATCGAAAGAGTCTGGGTCTGCCCTATTTTCAATTTGCTGCAAAAGTGTCTATTGATGTCGCATACGAATGAAATTTATGTTTTTTTTGTGGGGTATTATTGTAAGAGAAGGCACTCATGTCTTTTCCGGAGCACTGACTCTGACACGCGGAAACACGCTTGACAAAAAAGAAACAGGCTGTATAAAAGCGAAACTTACAGAAAAGCATATCCTTTACTTTTTACGTAAGTTAGGGTAACATCATCACCCAGTCTTTGAGACATTATTATGGCAATTTGAACAAATAAGTGAAGTTTTGATAAAAAGTTATGGAAGTGGCGGCGACCATGATTTCCCGGGAGTCCCGCGCTGCTGTCTCGCCTTGCCGCTACTATACGCTTCCGAAGATATCTCTCAAAAAGACTTCCAATCGAGTCACCCAAACTAATCAATCATGCGTTCAAAACTTGTGATGCAATGGAACATAGATAGATATAGAACTTGGCAACACAAAAAGGAGCGATATATTACGCGTGTATTGTCGGGGCGAGATTAACCCCCTTATTCATAAACGTTTTGTAGGCTTCTGCTAATTTAGCAATCGTACTTCCTTATGTCACTTTGACATTTACCTTTCACAGATAAGGACAAACGATTGCTAAGTTAGCAGAAGCCGTGACACACTTTTGAAATAATTACTGCTTCTTTTTCCATGCTGGTCTGGGAGCAAAGAAAAAACATAGAATATTTTGGTTGCTTCTCTACCCGCGCAGATGGTAAAAGCCCATCGAGGGAATGGGCGATTATAACAGGAATCATGTTATAGGCGCTGAGGCTAGCAACCCATCACTATTTTGATTCCATTTTCCACCTATACGCCCATCACTATATTGCTAAATGTGGCCTGTAGGTACCTGTTACCTTAGGCTCTGTCTACCCCTTAAGGGATGAAGACGTGATTTGTGTGTGTGTGTGTGTCTTTTTCATAGGATTGCTGCAATAAGAAGCTGTTAAAATGTTCAGTCTCGTCTCTGTTATTTCACCGCCGACCTAGTCAAACGTATTTAATACAAGGTCTATCAATTTTTTCCCGGGATGTTTCAGCAGGTTCTGGGTTACTTCGACTAAATATCTATACAATGATTTTTCATTTATATTATTGACTAGCTTCTGCCCGCGTCTTCTTCCGCGTAGAATTAGACTCAAGAACTGATGTTGATAGTATATTCTGCAATAATTATAAACGTCGCGAGTCTAGGCAGCCACGGCCTTTGACATACTCGTAATTATCCGGGATAAAAAGTAGCCTATGTGTTAATTTAGGGTACCAGCTATCTTCGTTCTAAATTTTATCCAAATCCGTAAAGTCGTTTCTGCGTGAAGAAGGAACAGACATACCTACACACTCTCATCGTCACATCCATCCATCCTAACAAACTGTCGCATTTATAATATTGGTAGAATTCCAAATTTAGTCCCGCCCTTGACGCGGCTCACTTTGAACATCGATTAATGTGTGGAAACATTAGTAAATTACTTGTGTATGATTCTAAAAACATTTACAGGGCTTTCGGAACGATTTTATGAGACCTTACATAAATATCCATAATAGCACATCGAGAGAATGGGTGCACGTCTTAGGAATCATGTCATAGGCGATGCGGCTATCAACCCATCACTATTTTGATTTCCCTTTCCACCTATACGCTCTTAATCATGCTAAACGTGGCCTCAAGGTTTTGTTACATCAGGCTCTGTCTACCTCGTAAGGGATAAAGACGTGATATATATCGCTGCTTATAAACGAAAGTGCCACAAATCAAAATCAAGTTTTTTTGAGGAGAGCAGAATTAAACTTTTCATTTGATTTTTTATTTGTTTTTTTGCACTCCTACGTCCAATGCTTTTGTGTCATAATACCGTCGATGCGTATTTTAATTCTCTACCTTTTGTTTATTTTAACTTTGAGGTAACTATATCCTTAACTTAACCGTCAATGCGTAAAAATGTCAAAAGGGCGCATGCATAAAACTGCGATTTAGAGACCGATTTTGACCGGTGTCTTTGTGACATATATGAAAATAAGGTTGATTTTGGCCACATTTTTTAAATAAAAGTGATTTTGGAAAATTTTGATTTGTGGCCCTTTAGTTTATAAGCAGCGATATGTTTCTACATAATTACGTGTCAAAATGTCGGCGTGTCTTTGTCCGAGACCGAGGCAGGTGCGCCAGGAGCACAGAGATGTAATAATCTTTTCATCAGCTCGTTTTATTACCCGGCGGAATAATAAAGAACCTCAGGTTTGTGCCGGGTCGCTCCGGGACTCGCTCTTTATTGCCTTCCATGTGTAATTATCGACATGACATTAATGTAAGGATATTCGGAGATCGAGTTGTGTGGGTTTTGAGGCGTGTGCCTGCGCTGCTGGTTTTTTTTTTTTTTTTTTTTTTTTTATATATATGAATAGGAAGGCAAACGAGCACCACTTGCACCTGATGGTAAGTGATCACCACTGCCCATAGACACCCGCAACCCCGGGCGTGGAGAGGAAGACGACCGAGTAATTTATTGGCATATGAGATACCTGGGCATTTTCAAAAAAACATGTACCCTTGACTTTTATTCCAAAATGATGACATTTTGGGTTTTTCTGAATCAGAATTATTAGCACTATTTATTTTTGTAAAGAAAAAAAGTGTCCATTGTTTTTTTTGACAGTTTTGTGACACTATTTTCATACGATTTATATGGGGCGTCACAAAACTGACACGAAAAAGTTGTATGGGAAATTAAGGTAATCTAGTTGGAAAAAGGGTACACGTTTTTTTTTAAATGCTCACCTATCTCCCTTCCAAATTGTATCCAAACCCGTCCAGTGGTTTCAGCGTGAAAAAGGAACAAACACACATCGTCACATCCATCCATGCTCTCACAAACTTTCGCATTTATAAGATTCGTAGGATTCCATCTTAGCCTTAGGCTGGCGACGCATCTGGAATATTCTAGCGTTGCGGGTGTCCATGGGTGATGGTACCTACTCACCACCAGGTGACCCGTTTGCTCGTTTGCCACCCTATCTCATAAACAAAGGAAATATATGTGATTGGAATGTTTTGTGAGTAATATTTGGCGAGTATTGGAGGCTCGGGCGGTGAAGCGCGCTGTCCTAATTAGTGGGACAACCATCGAGGAATTAAGCAATAGAGTAGAGATGTCATACAATTTTTAAATTTGAAAAATGTCATACAAAGGCGTTAGACTGCTACGGCGATTGCTGCACTGTGATTTGCCGGCCCGTGGTCAAGCGGGACACTAGGGCCTTGAAAACGGATTATGATCGATATAGATGAAAATGTTTAGTCGTTGCGTGGCATCACTACATGGTATGAAACAAAGTCGCTTTTCGCTGTCTGTCTGTCCTTATGTAAGCTAACCACGCGTTGATGCGGTTTTTTTAATAGATAGAGTGATTCAAGAGGAATGTTTATATGTATAATTCTACGCAGATGAAGTCGCGGGTAGAAGCTAGTAGTGAATAAAACTCGCTTGCTTTTTATGAAAAAAAAGATAATGGGGATTGAAGTCCATGGGTTTACTCATAGTTCTAGTTACTTATGGCTTTGTTCATATGACAAAAAATATCGCGAAAAATAAGTGCTAACGTTGCAGAATTGTACAGCCTGTATTGCTGCTCTATTGGTTAACTGCTCCGAGGCCAGCACTCCCGCTGTTTGTCGGAATTGTTTGACTTGTATACATTATTTACTACATTATTTCATTATTTTGTATGTATGTTATACGTATTTTCTGATTTATCTCATGTTACTAACATAGCTTAATAAGATAATTGTTACTAACGCAATATGAAGTAGGCTTATTGTGTAACTCGCTCGCGATCGCCATCGTGTTCATTTTGACAGTTCATGTATGGGCTGACAATTGGCATCGGAATTAGCTAGCTGTCATATTCATACAAGAACTGTCAAAATGAACACGATGGCGATTGCGAGCGAGTTAAGTAATAAGTTTTTAACATATATGCAGGTGCTATTTCACTGAAAATCGTACCTCCACGCCAAATGCCAATGGCATGGATTCGGCGGTCGATACGAGTATTATCACGCGATCCATGAATCGCGATCTACATATATCACGATATCTTGACGCGTGGCGCAGGGAATCCGGTTATTTTGAAATCCACGATCCTATACTGACACTACATGCATAAATCACGTCTTTATATCTCACAGGGTAGACATACTCTAAGGTTACAAAACCTAAAGGCCTCGTTTAGCATAATTGTGAGCGTATAGGTGGAGAGGGTAATCAAAATGGCGATGGGTCTAGCCGCATCGATCGCCTAAATATAACATGATTTCTAAGTTTTCGCCCTTTCCCTCGATGGGCTACCATTTGGAAGACAAGCAGCCGCAGCAGACTGCCAACCTTCGCTAGTCGGAGAGGCATCTTAAGAAGCAACTGGTACATTCTAGGGTTTATCTTTGCTCCCACATCAGCATGGAACGCCATACTAGTATCAAGATAATATAGACCGTGTAATCCATGCCAATTTGGTTAGGTATAGTATCAGCAAAACCAAGTGGCGATGGCGAGTGAGCCATAAATCATCGGAATCATGCTATCTCTTTCGCACCTGTACTGGCTTGTGGTTCGGGCCGTGCAACAATAGTGTAGTCGTTAGGCACCAAAAGGAATGGAACTGACGTTTATAGCCTGACTCGCCACTTGGTTGTGCGGATAGTACACCGGCGGCAAGTTGCGGCCATGTTTACGGCCGTCCCCAGGCGCCGTTCAAAAACTCAATTAGGTCCGTCCTCGAGCGCGTGCATAATGTAATGAAGCTGGCTTCAACTAGGCTAACCGACTGACCAAACTGTTCAATTCTTGTATTAATAAAAAACCAAAGCGAATAAGATCAGCAAACATGGACCAATTTTGATAAAGCTAAGAACAGTTAAAACCTAAAAAAAAACGAAAACGGTTTACCCGTTTAGGAGCTACAGTGCCACCGATAGTCACGCAGACACAGTGATCAAATATGTAACCGCCTTACGTGTAGGGGTTATTATAGAGAAAGTCATATACAACAACATCAATACATACTTCGAAAAAAACAACCTGTTTGCAACGGAACAAAAGGGCTTTCGCAAGAATAAATCAATAGATATGGCAATACTTGACTTACTAGAAATGGTTATGAAGAACTTAGATAAAAAAATGCCTGTCTGTGCTCTGTATATGGACCTTACTAAGGCGTTTGATTTTGTTGATCATGACATACTCTTAACTAAATTGTATAGATATGGGATACGTGGTAATGCTCACAGCTTGATCAAGTCCTATTTGAACAATAGGAAACAAATTACCCAAATAGAAAGAATATGTATGAAATCAAAGGTAGAGACTATTTATTTATCAGATTTCAGAGAAATAAGATACGGTGTACCACAGGGGAGCGTCCTAGGGCCACTATTATTTCTCATTTACATAAATGATCTTCCACGTGCGATTGATTATCCTATGGTACTCTATGCCGATGATAGTACAGTTATACTTACAGGAGAACATTTAGATGCATATCAAAGAAATATTAATACAACATTAGAGTTAATAATTGAATGGTTAGGCAAAAATAACTTAAAAATCAATTTTACCAAAACTAAAGTAATGAATTTTAGACAAAATGTTAATAGAATACCTAATATAATTGTGACTTATAAGGACAAAATCATTGATGAAACCGACATTACAAATTTTTTAGGATTACAATTGGACAGTAAGTTGACATGGAAATATCAAATTGACGCTATATGTAAGAAACTTAACCAATACTCATATGCCCTGAATAATCTGAGAAAAGTAGCCAGTATATCCGCGGTGCTCACGGCGTATCATGCATATGTTACGTCTACACTAAAGTACGGGGTTATTTTCTGGGGAAATTCTACGGATCGGGAAATTGTTTTTAGGAGTCAGAAAAAATGTATAAGGTCCATATGTGGTATAAAGCCCTTTGAATCCTGTAAACCACATTTCATTAAATTAAAGATATTAACCCTGCCCTGTTTGTATATCTATGAGGTGGCTCTGTATGTTAAGCGTAATATAAAACATTTCCCTTGTTTTAAGAGTGCTCGTCAGCAAGGAAAAATAAAGGCAACACGTTTTAACACTGCCTTGCTGGCTAAAAGTGTTTTTGGTATGGCCCCTAAAATATTTAATCATTTACCTAGGTTTATACTGGAAATAGACGACGTAACTGGATTTAAGGGAATGCTTTTTAAATTTCTGTGCGAAAATGCATACTATTCTATTCAGGAATACCTAAATGACAATTTGAGGTCCTATAATGTATAATCTGTTAAAAAATTGTTTGTTTGAATGTGGTAACCTTGAGACTGACTGATATCTTAATTATTATAGATTGATTATGTGTGCCTAATATTATTAATAAGTAGCTATGCTGCGTGCATGTGCAGTCTCTTAATATTTGTATGCCTTATGGCAAGCATAGTGATACAAGATTTATGTAACATCAACATTTACCTATGTTTACAAATAAATTATTTGATTTGATTTGATTGATTTGATTTGGGTGTTGAAAAAACTGAGTTGGCGAAATCAATAAAACGGCCGCTTTACCAGTGAGCCAAGACTTGTAACTATTACATGTTTGTACAATGTGTTGCATGATGTGTCGACACATTCACTGAAATTCTTATTCCTCTGACGGAGCAACGCTAAGTTTACCGTATGACATGATTCTGCCAACGTTTAGGCGTTTTAATGACAGTAACTCCAGCCTATCCTGTTTAATTTCTGAGAATAATCAAGGCTCCCAATATGTTAAAGACGGCCCTGGTTTCTGGCCCTAATAATTTGTCTAGAGAGCTCACGAATCACCAGGGCGTGCCTTATATGCCGTACACTCAGGGACCTATGTAGGTCGCACCCTCCAGTGGTGTGCGAGAAAACCCCACCAATTGGATTACTTCATTTTGCTTGCCTCGCTCAGCGCTGTTTTCCTATTGGTGGAGTTTCCTCGGACATCACGGGTAGATAGGCAGCCTTACAGTCACCATACGTAACACTCCCTAACCATTCACGAACAAGGTGCACAAATGGTGCAGTCGCCATCAGATATATGAGAAATATCGCAGCGGGCGAGCTCCTCAAATATTTCGGAGCAACATAAAATTTCAATAAATGGCGACTGGACAAGGACAGATCGTATTTGGTTTGGGTGATCGAAATTCCCAATCACGATCGAGGCCCAGTCTAGAGTCATAAAGACGCCCAAATTCGTCCACTGCATGCTCTGCTGCAGACATAGGTTTTGTTTCTTGTTGTAGTTTTAAAGTCGTCTATTACTGTGACATATATACACACATACGCATATCACTTATGTCCCTTATGGGGTAGACAGAGCCTATGGTAACAAGACCTAGGCCACGGTTAGCGTAATTACCGCAATGACGTAATGGCTTAGTCGCGTAAGATTACGTGATGAGAAAAGAATCTCGAAGTAGGTACAGACAGCGTTAGATACCGAGGCGGCGGAAGTGTCCAAATGTAGAAGAGGGCTTAAGACCGGGTACATTTTGCCGCTTTGGTTGCATTCACGCTTGCTGACTGTATATTACGGGTACACGCAGTGGCGTAACAATAGGGTGGCAGGACTGGCAAAATGCCAGGGGCCCCCGACCCAAGAAGGCCCCGGCCCAAGAGGCCGCGAGCTCAAAAATATTAAAATTAAACTGAGTACAACGTGACGATTTTTACTGATAGGGCCCCATCAAATGAATTTGCCACGGGCCCCAGATGGTATAGTTATGCCACTGGGTACACGTGATGATGGTCAACAAATGAGCAATGCATCTACATATAAAAATAAAGAAGAAAAGACGACGCAATGAACCAGCGCACTGGTGGCAGATCGCTCTCATCTGAATGGTGCGTTGGTAAGCACGCGTCACGATATGACTACGATAAAGGTTCAATCCCTGGCACCAGCGCCTGCTTTAATTTCCTGG
This sequence comes from Pandemis cinnamomeana, assembly GCA_932294345.1. Classification (NCBI taxonomy): domain Eukaryota; kingdom Metazoa; phylum Arthropoda; class Insecta; order Lepidoptera; family Tortricidae; genus Pandemis; species Pandemis cinnamomeana. The sequence goes on along the minus strand of OW028726.1, from coordinate 9,836,034 downwards.
TGTTTTCTTCGTCTTCTCGTCTTGGTAGAAATTGGTGATTTAATTCTAATTGATAGCTGGTGTGTACCTACCTGTCAAAACGCCAGACCTTTCGACCGTTCCGTCTATACTTTTGTTCTTTGTTTGTACTTTTATGCGCCGAGGAGGCAGGTGAAGACTACTAACGTGTTATGTTTGTTGCGAGCAGGGCAGCAGCCCCAGGAGCAGGAGTTGGCGACGAAGATGCTGCAGATCCAATCCAAGCGGTTCTACCTCGACGTGAAGCAGAACCGCCGCGGCCGGTTCATCAAAGTCGCGGAGGTGAGTTATGCGGAGCCCCTAGGTCGCTACAGCCTACAGAACCAACAGATGACAATTACATTTAGATCTTTCGCGATACTCTAAAGTCAAGTGGAATTATGTCCAGGATTATTTAGATAGGACTTGTGTGTAAGGATGCTGATGAGTGGAGTCGTGATGATTCGACCAATCAAATTAGTACCCCACTGCCTGTCTAATGTCATTCATTGTGCGTCGATAGATAGGTACAGTCGAGGCCAAATATCGATACAGCCATCGTGCCAAATATTTATGTATCTGACGTTATTGTCTGGGGCATAAAGGTGTATAGATATTTTTGACGTCTTGGTAAGGTACATATATTTATGCCCTTGACTGTACTGCGCCCTTACTCACTTTGCTCGGCATCTAACTAAAGAAAAAAGGAGTTGTCATAATGATCGTATTGTAATTCAGTCTGCCAGCCTCTGATAGTCTTAGCCACAGTCAATCATTGCCCGACCACACTGCACCTAGCAGACTCTTGGCTGCAGCAGTATATCCTGGGTTTTTTGTGGATAAAAGCATCAAAAGCCATAGGAGGGTGCTGATGGTTTGACCGTCCTAAGGTAACTGTGGGACTCAACTCGGGCACTTGGGACACCTTACGGATATATATCTACACCCGTTACGCTACTCTTGGATAGTGTGTAAATTTTGTGTTTAATTTCCACGAATTTTGCCTAGAAAGTTAATCATCTAGCCGTAATAGTTACGTAATGGTGATATCAGCCGTTGATATCCGAGATAGCAACAGCTGATCGCGATGTGTCGGCCTGTTATAACCTTATCGTTATTATGTTTGACTGGATAGGGGCGAAGATAACGCGTCTTTTCATAGTACATAATTCATAAATATACATGTAATGGAGCGCTGCGCGCCTTTGTGAGCAGTGAGAAGGTGTCAAAGAAGGCGTCTCTGGCTGTCCACAGTCGGGTGCTCGTTCCAACACTAATGTACCGTAGCGAAACTTGGGTATGGCAAAAGAAGCATGAAAGTAGAGTAAATGCAGTAGAAATGAGAGCGTTAAGAAGTATGGAAGGTGTATCACTGAAAGATAGAATAAGGAATAGTGTGATGAGGGAAGTGCTGCTGTGAAAGAAGACATAGTGACTAGTTAGAAAAGTATTCTTAGTTGGTTTGATCACGTAGAGAGGCTGGATGAAAGAAGATTAACTAAATTAATTTGTATGGGTAGTGTGAATGGGTGCGTTGGGAGGGGAAGCTCTAGACGGACGTTCCGTGACCAAATTGGGGACGTTTTGGAAAAAGGTACCCGAAACCGACGAGCATGTATTTAGGAACCTCGGGGTGCAAACGCACTGGACCGACCTTGATCGAATTAGAAACAAATGGTACGTCAACTGGGGCCTTAGACTGGCGCAGGCGCTAGCAATCGTGTCCACCCCCTCGTGCTATTCCGTTTGGTAGAAACAAATGGAGAACGGGATAGTGAACAGTCTCACGTTTGTTCCTCGTATTTGTCCGTTATCAAAGATAATGTGCTCGGTTTTATCCCGTCGAATGCAGTTGCAATAAGCCTGCGCTGCATGTTCAGGGTTTAGTTACATCAGCGACGTCCGCGGGTAATAAAATATGTTTCCCGGAAGGCTTCGCGCGAGTAACGTAAATCCGGCCTTGATCTGCAACTTGACACTGCGGCTAGCTATAGCTAGAGTTATTCCAACTAATGTATAACAATGTGAATAATGTTGCTCAGATAAATAGTAGGTGCTAAATCGAGTTCTAATGCCATAAGGAAACCAAGATAGATCTTAGAGACAATGTAAATTGGGTCCGAGATCAAACTGAATATCATTACGAGTTACGTAATCTCGTGAAGGTAGTTGCATATTGCTCCGGGTATAAATGCCTTTCATTTGTCATTTTAATTATTAATCACTACATAGAATAAAATAAAGTCGCTTTCTCTGTCCCTATGTCCCTATGTCCTTATGTCCCTATGTCCCTATGTATGCTTATATCTTCAAAACTACACAACGGATTTTGATGCGGTTTTTTTTAATAGAGTGATTCAAGAGGAAGGTTTTTATGTATAATTCTACGCTGACGAAGTCGCGGGCAGAAGCTAGTATCATATATATGAATATCTTGCACAGCGACACGGCAGTGTGGGCGTGTGCTACGCGACTTAGGAGCGAAAATACTGAGGATATAACATAACTTGTTTTATAGATAGGATAAGTTATAAAGTAGCTAATTTCGTTATAATTTTGATATGAAAGTAATTACATTTAATTGAGTTAAAGAAAGATCCCTTCAGCGCTAAGCTACCAAGTTTTGCTCGTCCTAACCGTCCAGGCCGAAACCGAAATTACTGCACAAAACGAGCGTACCTATTCCATTTTACAAGCTTTTTGTTAACTTGCAACGTATGCATGTATGTATGTATGTAAGTATGTTTGTTCGGGTGGAATCTTGCAACTCAATTTTGAAGCAGATATCTTCAACCAATTGAGCTGAAATTTTGCATACTTTTGGAAGTCCATCCAACTTCTACAAGTATGCAAAATTTCAGCTGACAATAAGACAATATTCTGGTAGTAGAATTGTAGTGGGCCGGTCAGGACCGTCTCCGCAGGAGGGAACTCTTCAGCGGTTGGTCCGATTGACTTGAAATTTGCTACTATTTTGATTTACTTTGCCACCTATACGCGCGTGTCGCTAAACGTGGCCTTTAGGTCTTGTTACTTTAAGCTGTCTACTGCGTAAGGGATAAGACGTGACTTATGTATGTGTATGTGTGTGTCAGATCGGCGCGGACGGGCGGCGCAGCCAGATCTTCTTGGCGATGTCGACGGCGGCGGAGTTCCGCGACCACCTGTCGGGCTTCAGCGACTTCTACGCGTCGCTCGGCCCGCCCAACCCCGACAACGTGCCCGACGACGGCAAGCTCAAGTCAGAGATGATGCTCAAGGTACTGAACGTCCACATGGCACCGCGTGAGGAATGTAAATTGCGCTTGCTATGAAAATGAAAACGTTTCTTTTGCTAATAGGCCGTCAAAAGCTCTTTAACGTTTTTTTTAAACTATCAGCGCTTCGGAAAGGCTATCGTTGCCAAGAAGAATGCGCTGCAACAAACTTGGCAGAACCGTACAAGCGTACACTTTGACCGTACATGTTCACTCGGCATGTGGCGCGGTGTCTTCAACGATCGATCGAGATCTAAAAATTCAAACTTTATTTTGCAAATAGGCCGCCAAGGGCTCTTTTATATGTCGTTTTTTGAAACTACAACGCATTCGGAAATACCATCATTGTCAAGATGAATGCGCCGCCAGAAACTTGGCAGAAAGTCCTTTTTTGCAAAATTAAATACTGCAATACTTAAATTCTACTAAACTTAAAACACATTTATAAAAAAGATGTATAAGGTCCCCGACCCTTAATAGAGATGTATAAAGTATCTACTGGTCTGACGATTGGATGTACCTACCTTTTTAGAGATGTCATCATACATCTGGGGCTTCCGACCGAGGCAAACGGACGTCTATGGGGGAAGCTCATGTCCAATAGTGGACATCCTACGCCTGATATGATGCTGATGATGATGACATTAGGGTATAGTAGTTCGTGCCCGATACGTTCATAGCCATGGCACGATACAGTGTCGAGGGTGTGAGCTTTGACGCTGAGGTGTGCGTGTGCGCAGGACAACCGGCGCTACTACCTGGACCTGAAGGAGAACTCGCGCGGGCGCTTCCTGCGCGTGTCTCAGACCATCACGCGCGGCGGCCCGCGCAGCCAGGTGGCGCTGCCGGCGCAGGGCATGATCGAGTTCCGGGACGCGCTCACCGACCTGCTCGACGACTTCGGCACCGACGACGGCGGGTCTGTACACGCACACACACACACAGCCAGGTGGCGCTGCCGGCGCAGGGCATGATCGAGTTCCGGGACGCGCTCACCGACCTGCTCGACGACTTCGGCACCGACGACGGCGGGTCTGTACACACACACACACACACACACACACCCTATCTCACCTGAAGCCGACAGCGTAATACATTAAACCAGTGCCGGATTAGCCACGTAGCAAGAGTAGCAAATGCTACGGGCCCCGCGCTCCGACGCCTGTCTGACCGTAATAAAAAAATATTAATTTAGATAGGAGCGTAAAATATATTTTGTAACAGTTTTGTTTTATTTAATACCCTAAACTTGAGAACCTAAATGAAACCAAGGGCCCCTTAACAGAATTTGCTACAGGCCCCGCGCTGGCTTAATCCGGCACTGCATTAAACCCGTATGTTTAGCTCTTGTCTGCGTGAAACGTCAGATCTGACGATTGAAATTGCGGGATTACCGACCGAGGCAACTGTGAGGTCTATGGGGGAGGCCTGTGCTCAACAGTGAACGTCCTACGGCTGATATGATGATGATGCCTGGATCCCTGTAGTTCGCAAGATTTTATGGGAATTCCCATGACTTCCATCATGGTGTTAATTTCCCGGATGCCTCTGGATTTAACGCACGACATTTCAAGATTTTACATGCGTTAATCCCGACAGCAAATCCCGACACAGCAAAATTTCATCTGAATCTGTCTTTGTTTTAGAGTGAAAGAGCAACAGGCATACTTCCCCACAACATTCAGTCCTCGAAAACTTTTTAAGATAATAGTAGCAGCTATATTGATATTTTAGCAAATATATTTGGTAAACCGTGTCACCGCGTATAGCGTGTCGGCGGATTTCCTGGTTCGATTCCAGAAACTTGGTGCTCTGATAACCTCAAAACAAAACATCTTTGTAACTGAATTTCTTTCTCTCGTAACAATTTTTATTCTTGATAAAGTTTGTTACTAATTTGCTTTTTATACTCATGTTATTTTTGGCGTGGCTTTTCGTTCGTGGCTCAGTGCGTCCTTCTCCTACTGGGGGAGTCAGTAGGGGACGCGCTGAGCGACGAGCGAGGAAACCGCGCGCTACACCCCTTGCCGACTTGAATAGTCGAAGACTTGCTTCCACTGACTACATGCGGAACTGAGAACAGTACCTTGGCAGGAGGTACACATTGCCCCCGCGTTGAACGAACTCGAAATAGATCATCAGTAGCATAAAGTGCCGCGGGCCCCCAAGTCATTGAAGAATAGTAAAGCAGACGTTGATGCACTTTTTAATTTTGAGATAGACCTATCTCCCCCCCTCCCCGACGCCGCGCCCCCTAGCGGCGCGCTGCAAAACTAAATGTCGCGCAGCCGCAAAAGCTTCCTGTCTTCGAAAGCTCTCAGTTTATTAATATAATTTATTTCCAACGGTTCTCTTAGTTTCCATCCCTGTTTGTTCTTGATGCATATCTTGTCAAAACGTCTCTGATGGTGCAAGGTGCAGGCCACGCAGAAGAGAGGGGGCGAGGACACGTCGTGGACGCTTTAATGACACGGATTACACGGTCGTTATTATCGTGTCATTGCTGCGTTTCTTCTCTTCCCGCGCAGATGGTAAAAGCCCATCGAGGGAATGGGCGAAAGTCTAGGAATCATGTTATAGGCGATGCGGCTTGTTTTCCCTTGAGGTACACCTATACGCCCTTAATCATGCTAAACGTGGCCTTTATGTTTTGTTACCTTAGGCTCCGTCTACCCCGTAAGGGATAAAGACGTGATATACGTATATATGCTGTGTTCCGCGATCCATATCACGATAATATTGAGCGTGTAATCCATGCCATTGATCTCTCTCGTGATTCT